>QJPP01005334.1:0-79035 GCA_003996215.1 Jaltomata sinuosa | reverse complement strand
GGGTATTTATAGGAGTCTAGGAAACAAATCCCAAAAATGCTCGGATTTCGCGTCGCCGACTGTCTCAACTTGACGGCCAGGCTGACGGACCGTCACTGGCTTGACGGACCGTCGCTTTGGCCGTCACCACTAGGCAGTGGTGCAGCTCAACTTGACGGTCACTGTGACGGACCGTCACCACCTTGACGGACCATCACGGCGGCCATCACCCCTAGGCAGTGGCCTGCCACCACTTGACGGTCTCTGTGACGGACCGTCACATATGTGACGGACCGTCACTCAGGCCGTCACTCTTATCCAGAATGTCTTTTTGCTCGTATTTACTTCCGTTTCCGTGTTTGTCTCCATTTCCTACAAATATAACATAAAACCATCAAAACGACGACGGTTGCTTGAAAACGTACGATTATTCAGCTCAACTTGACGGTCACTGTGACGGACCGTCACCACCTTGACGGACCGTCACGACGGTCGTCACCCCTAGGCAGTGGCCTGCCACCACTTGACTGTCTCTGTGACGAACCGTTACATGTGTGACGGACCATTACTCAGGCCGTCACTCTTATCCAGAATGTCTTTTTGCTCGTATTTCCTTCCGTTTCCGTGTTTGTCTCCATTTTCTACAAATATAACATAAAACCATCAAAATGACGACGGTTGCTTGAAAACGTACGATTATTCTTAGTTTAAAGGAGTCGAAAGTGCCGTAAAGTGGCGGCACATCAACACCCTCAACTTAGACGTTCGCTTGTCCTCAAGCAACATAACATAAAAGAAAAACAACACGACGACTCAACTAAGAAAACAAACTCGTGTCTCTAGCAACTCATGGTCATTCAACAACTTATTCAATTTTAATTCAAGCTCCCTCGTAGCACACAAATGTATGAAACACTAACTTGCATGGATCCAAACATGTCATTCCTATATGATAGAACATTCTACATACACACGCGCAGCTATCCTAACAATCAATAGACAATACAGAAATCTTGGTGCCCTCACCACAAAGAAATCCCACACACACGATTTTGGACTAGGTAAGCGCTCACACTCACAAATCATTTCAAACAATGCGCATGCAATACCATAGGCTTGTCCTTACTATTCTATTTCAGTTTTTCAGAAAGCCACTCAGGATCACTACAGGACTTGTTTTGGCTTGTAATGAGGCTTCAGGTGAAGGTAGGATACGTTTAGGGGTTAGTGACTAAGCCCTCCTTGGAACCACCGACATCTTATTACCACATACTTTACTTTGTCCATCCTTATTCACCTTTTTATTTCCCTCTCTTTAGCTACAGGTGCGGCCTCTTTATTTTGACAATTCTTTTTATTACTTTTTCGATCTTTTTCATCTTTTTTTTTCTTTTCTTAGGCACACACCCGAATTTTCATTCTATTCACAACCAATCTTATCCATCCTCTTTTTCTTATCATTCACCTCTATAGTAGCCACCCTCGCTTTAGGCTGATTGCCTGAGTTGAGGTGCACAATGTCCACGGAAGGACCAGGGCCAAAACAGGGTTTACCTCTATAGTAGCCACCCTCAACTTAGGCTGATTGCCTGAGTTGAGGTGCACGATGTCCAAGGAAGGACCAGGGCCAAAACAGGGATTCAAGGTTAAACAGGAATGGTGACAGGTTATTGAAAGAACAAGGTCAATTATGGCTCAAACAGGGATCAAAGGGATTATTTACATTTGGACGGTCTTATAGGTTAAGTGGACTGCACACAAAAAGGGCCTGTGATCCTTTCCTAAGCAACCAACTTCGAACTCAATAAAATAGACCGGGCAAGTTCTAGATGCATGCACAGAGTAAGAATTTATAACAATACGCTCACACACACTTTGCACCAAGAGACTATACCACTACCGACTATCAAGACAACAACTCGGCTTAAGCATACTTATTCCTATCATAATCACACAATGACATTCAAGGATCCAGGCAGTCAATCGTTTCAACATAAGCTCAAAACCAGAAAATTTTTCAGAGGGGGCTCCTTTTAGTCAAGAAAAACGCCATGATGCTTGCTATAGACACTAGAAAACAACTAAAAATTTAAACGACAACCTAAACATGCCGGTTCTACTAGATAGCGCACCGGAGGGAAAAGAACTCAGCAATAAAAACCCTCGGTGGTGACTCACAGGTTTCCCAACACCGTCAACTTAGACTCATGCATTGTCCCCAATGCATACATGTGAAAACTAAAACTGTGAGAATAAGGAATACCTGTGAAGTCCATAGGACTCAGATTCTGACATGATGTTGGAGACCGCCAGGGTCTCCAAAGCAGGAGAACTCGATGGAGTGTGTGCACGCGACAACCTCATGTTGCGTTCCAGCTTCCTCTTTTATTGGCTCCATAGCTAGTCGCGACAACTTCTTCGTTCTTTCTTTACAGATTCTCTTGCGGTGTTTTCGTTTTCTTGATCAATTTTCACCGCCTTCCTCTACAGGTTTCTCTTCTTGCGATCCCAACTTTATTCTCATAACAGGTCGGGTCTCAACCATACCCTTCTCCTCGAGATGCACATCCGCCAGAACTTCCTCAATGACATTGACGACCACGACCACCCTCATGTCACTTGGTTGCTTCATCAATTTGGACACATCAAACTTGACAACTTATTTGTTTAGCCTGAAGGTCAGTTCGTTTCTTTCCATGTCAACCAACACTCTAGCCGTGGCTAACAAAGGTCGTCCCAAGATTATGGGAACTTCAAAATCCACCTCGCAATCCAAGATTACAAAGTCAGCTGGGAATATAAGCTTACCAACCTTGACTAGCACATCGGACAATATTCCCACCGGTCGCTTTACCGAATGGTCAGCCATCAACACTCTCATGGACGTTGGTTTAGGTGCTCCCAAGCCCAATTGCTTGTAGACTGCTAGCGGCATCAAGTTGATGCTAGCACCAAGATCACATAAGGCTTTCCCGAATTTGAGCTTCCCAATGGTGCAGGGAACAGTAAACGCGCCTGGGTCTTCCTTCTTTTTGACTAACGACCTTGAGGAAATAGCGCCGCAGTGGTGGAGGTTATCTTCTGGTTTGAAACTTACCGACCTCTTCTTTGTAATCAAGTCCTTCATGAACTTGGCATATCCGGGCATTTGTTCAAGCGCTTCCACCAATGGGATGTTTATTGATATCTGCTTGAGCATGGTCAGGAAATTCAGGAACTTACCATCTTTTGCTTTCTTCTTCAGCGTTGTGGGAACGGAGGCGGTGGTCGAGGCATCATAGTTGGAAGCTTTTCAGCTTCCTTACTTTTATCTGCAGGCTTTTCAGTAGTCTCCTCAACCTCTATGTCGTTGGCGCTATCACCCTCAACTTGAGTTTGAATTACCGGATGTGATTCCGATAATATTTTTCCGCTTCTTGTGGTTATCGCCATACAGCTCGCGTCATTCCTCGGATGAGTAGTGTCGCTCGGCAAGGTACCTGTCTTCCTTTGGTTTAGATATGCCGAGATTTGCCCCACTTGCTACTCTAATTGCTTGATCGAAGTGGAATGCGCCTCCACTATTTGACTCATGGCCGATAACTCAGTCCTTATCTCCTTTACCCCTGAATCAGTCGATTCTACCTTCAGCAGCATCTTTGCCATCATGTTCTCTAGCTTGGAAGTCCCTGCCTCGTTGTTAGCTTTATCCCGATTACCAGGTGGTACATACAAGCCACCTCTATCGGTGTTATTCCTCCAATTTCCCTGCTCGCGATCTCTGTAGCCAGCTTTTTCGTAGTCGTTGTCTTTCTGATAGGTCCGACCTTGGTTTCCTTGGCCATTGGCCTGGAAACCCTCCAAGTAATTCGCCTCCTCATCAGTTTCCAACTCTGCTGCTCTACCTTGGGAACCCACAACTTTTACCTTCTCGATACCTCCTGAAAACAAGTGCTTTGTTAGTAGGTCCAACTGCGTTTTCAGATGCGCCATGTCTTGGTCGCGCTCCTCCTCTTTTCTGCGCTGCTCAGCTGACATACCAACTGCATAAGTGCTAGCTGCTACCGCTGTATCCCGTGTATGCCAGGCCCTGTTGGTTTTGGTGAGCCTGTCCAAAGTAGTTGTGGCCTCAACAAAAGTGAGACCCATGAATGCACCACCTGCTGCGTTGTCTAACGTTGGCTTGGTAGCCGAATTCAGTGCCCTGTAGAATGACTGCATCAAGAAGTTGTCGGTCAATTGATGGTTCGGGCATTGCGTCAGCTTCTTCTTGAATCTCAACCAAGTCTCATGTAGCGCTTCGTTAGGTTGCTGTCTGAAATTACTAATTTCATCCCTCAACTGTATCATCCTAGAGGGAGGAAAGAACCTTTCTAGGAAAGCTCCTTTCAACTATCCCCAAGTTGTGATAGAGTCGGGGGTCAGCTCTGTCAACCACAATGCTGCCTCATCAGACAGAGATAACGGAAACAACCTGAGCCTGATTGCTGTCTGACTTACTCCAGGCAACTCGAACGATTTGCAGATCCCGACGAAATTCATCAGGTGCTGGTTTGGATCATCACCAGTGGCACCACAGAACACTCCTCTCAAGTTCAACAGCTGGATCACCGTGCTAGTTATGTTGAACTTGGCTCCGGGCGCTAGCGGTGGAAGAGCAATGGCGCCCGTAGCGCCAACTCCATCCAAGTCGATATCCTAATCATTCAGCATAACATCGTCCTGCAGACCACCGGCATTCAGATTTTGTTGGGCCTGCAGTTCTGCAGCAAGCCTTGCTGCCTCTTGTTGTGCGGCCATATTCCGCCTCAATGTTCTAGCAAGCTCGGGGTCGTAAGGTAATGTTGATTCACCCGAGCGCCGGGTACTTGGCATGCACAACTCTGTACCCTGTCAAAAACAAAAACAACAAATAAACGTAAAAGCAGGAAAGTATGACTAAGAGTCAAATAAACACACCGGACTTAACAAACAACCGTATTCCCCGGCAACGGCGCCAAAATTTGATAACGCTCAAAGTACCACTCCAATTAAGAAGCGTAAGCGATCGTTTGTCAAATATAGAACCCAACAAAGGTTGGGGTCGATCCCACAGAGAATATGGTGAGAATTAAGTCGTTAGTGAATTAGATGACTAATGGTCGATATTTTCCGGTAAATAAAGGGGGGGTTTTGTGTGAACAAAGTGTAAACAAAACGAACAATAATGTAGGAGTGATAATCAATATGAGAGCGAACTAGGGAAGTGTTCACCATGGCGTTGTAACAATGTCGATTCTAAGCTTAACCGGGTTCTTTCTTTATGTATGTCACGATGTGATTGAATTAATGGTATCATCTAAACGTTTCTCAACCAAATAGACGAATTTACTTTTCAATTCTCTCAAACTTGAAAAGGTGTGCTTTTTTATTTCAATCCTAAACATCAAGTAGATTAATCTAGTTACAGCATTAATCATAAGACGAGAGTTGGTAGTCTCGAATCCTCGTAGTTAATCAAATTTCTCGGTTTTAATCTCTTTACTCAAGCAAATTTAAACCTAGGCATGTTCTAATGTTTGCAACCACTAGAAAACGTTAAATAATGAATGATTAACAACGTGACAACATATATATTGAACCCGTCGCTGCCCAGAATCTATATCGCTACTTTAGCCATGGCTCCCACAACCCTAGTTGTGGGAGGTTTAGTTAATCATGCTTGTAAAAGAATAGAAGAAAGTCATATCCATAATAAAGAAAAGAGATCCTTACAATATAGTGAAAACAATCTTCAATTATTCCAAGAACAAGAAAACAAAGATCCCAAGAACAAGAAAACAAAGATCCCAAGAACAAATCAAGAACACGTTTGCAAGACCAAGAAAACGTGTTTCTTGCCCTTCAAGTCTCTCCTAAAACTATTGGGAGAACTATTGTAAAAAGCTTGACAAATAAAATAAACCTAACATAGGGTATTTATAGGAGTCTACGAAACAAATCCCAAAAATGCTCGGATTCCGCGTCGCCGACTGTCTCAACTTGACGGCCAGGCTAACGGACCGTCACTGGCTTGACGGACCATCGCCTTGGCCGTCACCACTAGGCAGTGGTGCAGCTCAACTTGACGGTCACTGTGACGGACCGTCACCACCTTGACGGACCGTCACGACGGCCGTCACCCCTAGGCAGTGGCCTGCCACCACTTGACGGTCTCTGTGACGGACCGTCACATGTGTGACGGACCGTCACTCAGGCCGTCACTCTTATCCAGAATGTCTTTTTGCTCGTATTTCCTTCTGTTTCCGTGTTTGTCTCCATTTCCTACAAATATAACATAAAACCATCAAAACGACGACAGTTGCTTGAAAACGTACGATTATTCAGCTCAACTTGACGGTCACTGTGACAGACCGTCACCACCTTGATGGACCGTCATGGCGGCCGGCACCCCTAGGCAGTGGCCTGCCACCACTTGACGGTCTCTGTGACGGACCGTCACATGTGTGACGGACCGTCACTCAGGCCGTCACTCTTATCCAGAATGTCTTTTTGCTCGTATTTCCTTCCGTTTCTGTGTTTGTCTCCATTTCCTACAAATATAACATAAAACCATCAAAACGACGATGGTTGCTTGAAAACGTACGATTATTCTTAGTTTAAAGGAGTCGAAAGTGCCGTAAAGTGGCGGCACATCAACCGTTTCCATAGAAATCTTCACCATCATGCATTTTTAGTGCAGACTGCACGATCTTGAGTGCGTGTTGCACATTGGCCGCACTAGCATCGAACAAAATAAGGATAGAACTTGACCGCTTTGATTGTGTAATTGAAGTGTGGCCGCATCACTTGTAGTGCATTTCACACCTCAGTTCAAGGAGTTTACTACCCTTTCTTGCTTATATTATTAGGGATAATGTTTGGTTTCAGTTGGGGGGGGGGTGTTTGCATCGCCTTGTTCATAGTAGTGTAGAAATAAACTCCGAGGGTTTTCTTAATACTACGGTTCTTTTCCAAGGAGCAAAAGTTTTGATTATTTTCTTTTTCTTTTCTTTTGTTTTGTATGTCAAACCGGGTTGGTGTTTCCCTATGATAGATTGAGAGGAGACTTTCTTAAGGGAAAATGCCAAGTTTTAGTTTAGAATTGAGTCTGTAAGTGCTTGTCTCAAAATGGGCCCACCAAAAATATTTTCATGGAAATTTATTTTTGAAAAATGAAAGAAAGAAGGGAAATGAATTTTTGAGGAAAAGCATTCTCTTGTCATGACTTTTACACTCTCTCTTTGGCATGATTGGATCACAAACAAGTGTGTAATGAACTGGGAATAGCTTGTCAAAAGTCATTTGCCCAATTGATTATGGGACTAATGAATAAAGTCTTGTGACATGATGTCTTGTGTGGTGAGGCTGTACCTTGATGCTTGTGCATAAGTGTTGTCTAGAACTTTCCCCGAATGTGATTCAAGGCAAAATTCTAGGTGTAACAGAACTTGGAAGATGACCTTAGGCCCTTTTTGATAAGTCACTTCACCCAAATGACTTCCCAATGACATCAAATCCTGGAGAACCACTTTGAGCTAGTGACCGTCCTTTGGCACCTTGTCAACACCTTGACCTTTTTGGAACCTCTATCTTGTCACCCATCCTTCCTAATTGCTTGAAAATGAAATGTAGGCTAAAAGCCTAAGTTTGGGGGGGGGGGGGGGGACAAAAGGCAACATAGGAAAGTGCCTAAGTTTGGGGGTGCATATGATTAAGTGAGGAGAAGAAAGGAAGTTCACTTCAAGTGCAATGTAGCACCTTAATTTCAAATTGAAAATTGCTCCAAAATATTAATCCAATAAGAAAATTGAAAAGAAAAAATTGGTGCTACCAAGTTAAGGTGATATAAGGTGTGAATGATCATGAATTAAAAAGGAGAAATCTTGGGTTATGCGAGGGAGGAATACGGTGAAGTTGAAATGGAAAAATGTGAGCATTGTCTAAAATGAGAACAAAGAGCATTAGGGAGGTGTAGTCACTTGAACCAAATGATATCCTCACCTTAGCCCTAGCCAACATCATAACCCATAAGTCCTAGGTGATTCTAAGCTTGGCTACCCTACATTAGTGGCGATTTACATGAAGGGAAAGCCTATGGTTCGACGCGTATGCATTTGAACTTCCTTGAGAGAGTGAGAGTCTTCTTGGTTCTCTTATAATCCTATGTTTTGAGAATTGAATGATTGTGAGTGGGATTCTCTCTTGTGGTGAGTGGCATCATGCACTCGAATTGAGGCATATAGTCTCTATTTCAATTGAGGGGAATGAATGAGACAAGTTGTGTGGCAAATCTCGAGGCAAACCTTAACGGTCCATGCCAATGACTTGATAATCTTAAATGTCTTGTTTTGAATGACAAATTTCCTTGATTTAAAATTAGAAATGAGGTCCTTTTGAATAAGGTTTTGAAATGACCAATTGCCTTAAGTTGGTGGTGGTCCAAATTGAGATGAGCATAGTAGTTGAGTCCTTTGTTTTAGTCTTTTGTTTGTTTCTTTTTCTTAAATTTTTAGTGTAGAGTAGTCTTTTGAGCCTTGATTGAGCCTTAGCATAATTCATTCCTTGCCTTGTGAGTATCATTCTTGAGTACAAGCAATAGTTCAAGTTTGGGGGTTTGATAAGTCAGTAATCTACCAATTTATTGAGCATATATCAATGAATTAGTGCTATGTTTTGAGTCGATTTAGAGGTTTTTATGGCCTTTATTGATGTCTATGCAGGTACTCTTGATAAAAGATGAAAACAAGGATATGGACCCAAAAAGAGCCAAAAAGGAGCTAAGTGTGAAGAGTTGAGAAAAGCTGAAGAATCTGCCATGGGATGCGGTGGTTGTGCGACACACACAAGACGAGGTGCGGTTCGTTCCTCCTCCACAAAAAGCTGCCAAAGTTGCTTAAGATTCTATAATGGAGTGCGACCACTATACGATGCGCACATCCCGTGGTGTGAAATGCACCACCTTCGCAAGAAGCTCACCAATGTTGCTGAAGTCACTGGTCGAATTGAAGTAGGTGTGTGACACACACATTGCGACGTGCAAACCGCATGTCATACCGCACATCTCCCGAAAGGGAAAACTTATCCGAATTTTATGTGATGACTTGGGAACATATAAAAGGCCATTTTAGGCTCAATTTGTATATACAATACTTCAGGCCTGATTCTTGGAGAATAGTTTTTGCTTTGTAAACAATATTCCACCTCCATTGAGAAGAGGGTTTCAATCCAAATCTCTTGGTTAACAATTTGTGTGCCTAGTTTGATTCTAGAACTTGAGATTCAGCTATAATGGATGGGAATTTGACTTACCCAGATTGTATCTCTTCTTCTCCTACTATGAGTTGCTAAATTCTCTTGTCTAGGGGTGTATTGATGATGGGTGCTTAGCTAATGGGTGTAGGTGTTGTTAATTCACCTTTATAATTGCCTATTTGACATGGGTCTAGTAATTTCACCAAGTTTTAATCCTAAAATTGGTGGTTACAAACATTAATTTATATTACTTAGATATGTGATTGCTCGGGAGAGAATTTCATAATTGTGATTGTGAAATTGCAAGTGGGTACTTGGGAATCCATCTAGATTTGAGGCTAGAAATAGCTCTAATCTCAGGAATCTCCCATTTAAGGGTCTGAGCTAGGAATAGGATGACCTCCCCAAGCTAATGGTTGTTGATTGTTTATCACACCGATGATGTTCTAATCAAAATCATCGGAAATATGGATGTTGATCGAGAGATAGAATTTCACACTTATGACCAATGCTTTTCATGTCAATAGGTGAGAGTAGAAGTGAATTAATGATTACCCCATCCCATAGCTAATGCTCCATCAGATATGCATCCCTAGTCTTCTAAATCACTTGGTACACCCATCTTTAGTTTTATTGCTTGTTTTTTGTTGAATTGTGTTAGTAGTGACAACTTTCCCAATTCCCCCCATCCTTTTACTTTTTGTTTAAGCAATTACTCTCACCTTCAAATCAACTCATACAATCTCTAGTTGGCTAAGTCAAGTCCCTTGGGTACCACCCCAACATCTATTGGGTTTATAAATTTTGTTTTGTTGCACGATCGTCGTGGCATCTTAATTGGAGAGAATGATTTGAGTGTTCATCAGGCGCCACAACGGGTCAGTCATATCACCCAGGAAATGGAAACTGGGGCAGAATTTTTGAGAAAGGAGTCTCAAAAATCCAGAAGTCGAGGATCGTTCTCCAACAACTCTGAATGCATAATGTGGTGAAGAGAAACTCAAATTAATCTCGAGAAAGAATTTCATAACCCCCACAGAGTGTCAAGTCTCTTGCCAATGGAGTGAGATTCATCGCAAAACTTTTAACTGGGGCAGAAATTTTGAGGAAGACCTCAAACTTTCCACCAAGCTTCATTCAAAGAGTATAGAATTAAACTCCAAAAAGTTCCCCAGCACCAAGAGATCAGAGTCTACTTCAAATCCCCGGTTCGAGATGGATGGATCCCCAGTTGTGACAGATTTCTCGGAAAAAATATTTTTGAAATCTCAGCTAGGATGACAAAGGATCTCCAGAGTCCGCCAACAGTATGTTAGAAATGTCAAAACCTCAAGTAAAGGACATTCGTTGAGCTAGCTCATGACATGACGGGCAAAGACCTTTCCAAACTATTATTTTTTAAAAAATCTTCGTTTCCCAAATAACTTGCTTGAAAAATCTTTACAAAAGATTAAGTTTACTCCTTTCTAGTTTTGTCTTATGTCTACTGTGACCAGGGGAGTCGAGGACGATGAGTGCCCAAGAATGGGAAGCAACCGGAAAGGCAAAGCAAGGAGCAGAAGATCGAAGGAGGTCAACACTATTAAGTTTTACCAAAAAGCTAACAATTTTTCTGTGGATGCAGGTTGTCCTAAAAAGTATGTTAGAAATCAGCAAAAAGTCCTGTGCTATCCGATGCATTCAAAGCAACACAACATGACCAAATTCCCCAAAATTGGTGAGAAAAGCCAAAATAATGGGAAGAAGTCGAAAGAGGAAAAAGCTCTTGGAATGGATAAATTATCTTATAGTTCGTAAGAACACTAGATAAAGAGAGATCGACAGCATCCTCGAGTCCCCAAGCAGATCAGGACATGTTGGTCAAATCCAAACACCAAAAGAGAGTTCTCTGCCGATTCCCAGCAAGTCAAAAATCACCACGAACAGACGATGTTCAAAAATGGTACTTGTGGCTGTTCCCAGGAATGGGCACGACCATTTCATTCACATTTGAAATAAAAGTTGTTTTGATTAGCTTCATAGACGTTGTCTTTAAAGTTTTTTCAAATTTGACTGTGGTCTCTAGTAAGAGTGACACTGTGTCTACTAATTGTTCACCTTAAGCACAGGTACACACAAAAGAGTCAACAGGACAACATAAAAACCAAAGGTGATGTTTTCTGCAGCTTCTATGCATACCATTGCATGATCATCCACATCATTATCATATTTGCATATCGAGAGGACCATGTCAAGAGGACCATGTCGAGAGAACCATGTCAAGAGGACCATGTCAAGAGGACCATGTCATAAGGACCATCATCATTAAAATACCGCAAATACTCATCCGCTGTGAATTATACGTCCCTCTACCAGCCAGTTTCAAAGAGGATGACATTCAAAGGCGTCCTTAAGTCACACTTGTTGTGAAGGATTGACCCAAGAGCATATTTATATCTAATATCATTTGAGATGATGGAGTCTGATATTGAGGATGTATTTGCTTCCTTATTATTATGCCAAGTTCAGCGTTCAGCATATTTATATCCAATATCGCGTAGGACGGTGGAGTCTGACGTTGATGATATCTTTGTTTCATTATTATTATGCCAAGTCTTACATTCAGCATATTTATATCCAATATCGCGTGAGACAGCGGAGTCTGACATTGAGGATATATTTGATTCCTTATTATTATGTCGAGGCTGGTGTATTTATATTCGATATCACGTGAGTCGGTGGAGTCTAACATTGAACATATTATTATTATTATGTCAAGTCTGGCATCCAGCATATTTATATCTAACATCGCGTAAGATGGTGGAGTCTCATGTTGAGGATATATTTGCTTCCTTATTATGCCAAGATGATGGAGTCTGGCATTGAGCATATTTATATTCGGTATCATGCAAGATAGCAGAGTCTGACATCGAGGATATTTATGCACACTTATTCATTTGAGACAATGCTCCAAAGTATGCTTATACATTCAAAGCATCGATCGCTGGAAGATGCAACTATCTTTGATTGTGTGACAAAGGCCTTGTCACCCCCGATGATTAAAAAATACTTTCCGCCGAGGTCGAAAGCATATATTCTGAAGGATGTCTGTAAGACGCCATCCAAATCGGACGATGAATTACATCTCCCAAAATTAGGAGGCCAACAGCTATCTATAAGATGCAGCGATATCTGAAACATGATAATGTGCAAGATCGCCCAATATTTGGCATTTCAAGGGTAATTCGTAAGTCGCAACAATATCTGAAATTTGATAAATGTGCAAGACTACCAAAATTTGATAGTTCGAGGGTTATCTATAAGCTGCATCATATCCAAGTTGATTATGTGCAGGACTACCTGAAAGCTAACAAATAAAGGAAAATATGTAAGTCGCGACACATTCAAAATCGGATAAAAGTGTAGGATTACCTAAAGACTGACAATTCAAGGGACATCTATAAGTCGCCTCTATCCAAAGTTAGATGATGTGCAAGATTACCTGAGTTTTGACAATTCAAGGGATATCTATAAGTCACATCAATACAAAAGATGCGCAAGACTTACCCGAAGTCATAGATTGTCACCAATAGCCGAGAGGGCTATCATATCAGAAGACTACTATAAGCGGTCACGAAGACCATCATATTCAGACAACTAAGAAAGTCATCGCATTAGAAAATCATCATGCTTTATTTCCATGAAGGAAATCATGTCTAACAACCACGAGGGTTGTTATGTCTATTATTACAAAGTTGTTACAAATGGCTATGAAGGCCACACTTAGATATTGGGTCGACCTCCCATAAGAAGTCTCTATATTTGCTTTCGCACTCGAGGGCTTATACTTGCAATTGTGTTTGGGTCAACCCTCCATAAGCGGTCTATATATTTACTCGCCCACTCGAAGGCTTATACTTGAAATTGAATTGGGTCAACCACCCCATAAGTGGCATATTCATATGCAGACGTCCACCTCTTTTGGTATATTTGTATATTTTCCAATATGATGTTTGGGTCATTTGCCCTAAAAGGTTACTATTAGGCTAATTGAATACCTATTTCACTTTGCTTATGCGTTCGTCCTAAACTGTGATCATTAGGCTAACTCTATCGCTATGAGATGCCTATTTTTCAAATATCGAGCCATCCACCTCGTTACAGTTGAATTATCAACACTTGTAAGTCGTAACAACGGGAATACGCAAAGTGTTCAAATTACAGCAATGGAAATGTGCAAATCTAACACTTCTAAGTCGGAACAATGAGAATGCACAAAGTATTTAAGTCGCAACAACGAGAATGCGCACCAGGTAAAACACTGCCAAGTCGCTACAAACAGTTATAAAAACTATTTCATCAAATGTCTACGAAGGTTGTCATATTCAAAAATCGCCACAAAGAAAGCATATACAATAGCTACGAAGGATATCATATTATTTTTCATAGAAGTTTCCATTTCCTAAGACAGAGACGGGAAAGGACAACATCTTCTTTATGAAATAACAGACGTGAAAAAATGAGGTACAAAGCTATCTCTCCTTATTGAGCTACTTTACTACTAACAATTTTGTTTCAAAATATTGTCTAGAACATCCGAGAGGATGAAAATCTCAAACCATAGCAACATGTACAAAACATGTCAAAAGATGTCACACCATAGGATTTGGACACAATCCAAGGATGAGGTATGGCAAAAGAACAATCTCTCCAAATGTAATTATGTTACTACTAACCATCTTGTTTTGAGATGTTTTCGAGAGCATCCGAGAGGATGAAATTCTCAAGACAAAACAACAGGTGCAGACTACACCAAAAAGGACGCAGCGCAATGTGGAACTTTTTCTTAGTAGCAAACTGGGACATAGTACGAAGAGGAATAGCAAACTCTTTGGGCGCGAGTTGAGAATTGACTTCCGCTTCAATCAAACCACACCCCTATCAGAAGGCATGTGGGTATTTCATTTCTCTAGAATCAGTTCACATCTAGAGTACTTCTGAACTCACTCTGGGATCAACTTTTCTCCTCTTCAAATCCGGGTGACAATACACCCAGAGCTTCGGAAATTATGTTCGGGTAAATTTTTACCCATGGATGTGAAGAGCTCTATATTCATGGTTGAGAGGTTGCAAGCCTCTTTTCTGTAGCTCAATTCATCTATCACTCATCCCAAGCAAAAGGTTGTCTTAACATAAAGATTACCTTTTCCACCGATTGAGTCAAACTACAAGCAGCCTGATTCCCTGAGTCCTGGGATATGTAGGCGGGGCTCTATGTTGAAAACTCGGCTGCATTCTAAACCCTCTCCAATACTCTTACTCCCCAGCTTACCGGTCTCTCTGTACTCTAAAACTGGGATAGTTTGGAATTCCTTGAAAATCACATATAAAGTCAAACGTCTTGAACGACAAGTGGCCTGAATTCTCATATAACCTGAGATATGTAGGGAACCCAACACTGGGGTTCGATCATAATTCCTTGAAAATTCATGCTAAAACCAACCATTTCCAAGAAATAAATTAGTGGTCGGATAAAATTGGGATCATCAATTCTCTTTTCCCAGGGTTCATTGCACTCACCCTACCCAAAGGGAGGGGAAATTGTTGATACCCAATTTTTACCCCCCACTATTTAATTAATTATCGAGCTTTTAAATTTTGAATAATTTTTAATAATTAATTTTGCAATTAAAGGATTTTTTAAAAATCTATCCTCGAAGATATTTTATAATTTTCATGAATATACATACGTCTACATATACTCCTAATATATATAGATGTATATTATTTGATAAGTTTTAATAGATATTCAAAGGATTTTCCCTAAAATTATTTCAAAATGTTTTAAAATTATCAATTTTTTAACCAGGAATTAAACTGTGAAATTGGTGTTTTACAAACACATGATTAAATATGATGGCAAATTAATTATGTTTGCATCCAAAAGGCTTGACCCAAAATAATTTCCCCCAGCCCACCTTAAACTCACACCCGCTCCGGCCCAACCCCAACACCCTTATACTCTTCTTTCCCCTTTCTCTCTCACAACCAACACACCAAACAATCCTTATACTCCCTCTCTCTCTTCATCGACAGACGATGCCAATAATAACCCAGTACCAATTCTGTCTAAACCCAACTTAACAACAACCATCAACAGCTCCAAACAACTCTCAAAACTCCAGAAATCATCAACAATCCTTGGTTGGGACGTAGCTAAGTGTAGATAAATCTTATCCATTTTTGTTCATAATGAATGCAGTCATCCATGGTTTTTGTACATTTCTTCCTTTTCTTTGGCTAACAAAAATAGTATGTTAGATTTGGATCCTGTTTGCTAAGAAGAAGTGTAGAAGTGTTTGTCCAACTTTTGTTTTGGCTGACATCAGTGGTCCAGCGGTTATTATCATCTTTAGTATGCAAATGTCTTACAACAAATATGAATCATTTTCTTCTCTCATAGGTCTTTTGGTTGAGTCTTAGTGTATGAATTGATCCTCGAGTAAAAGCTTCCAGTAGTTGAATGTTGAGTATATTCATCAGTGTATCTCATTCATATGGACTTGAAATCAAATTCTTTAAGAGATTCATGCATCCTATTTAGTGAAAACTTATCTTGAGGTTAAAATTACCTTAAACAAGCTTCCATTAGTATATTTTTTCAATGTGTTTCTTGAAAATGATATAGCTAGTTGACAGTTTGTCCATGTTTCTTACTGTGAGTCTGTGAATTGACTACTTTTAATTATACAAATTGTTGTATCTTGCACAAGTTCTCTTATGATTTACTGTTGGTGACTTGAATTTTGCTTTGAACCGATAAGTAATCTTTATTCTCTTTCTCTGAATGAACCCCCTCTTTGTCGAGTCCAATTGGACTCCAGCTCCTTCACCTGTATTTCTTTTGGGCCAAACCCAATTATCTTAGAGTCCAGCCTCAAAGCAAGACCAAAATGGGGCTGGTATACATTGATATACAGTGGTATACGACTTGAAGAGCTTGGGTGCAAGTTCAAGGAAGAAAAGAAAAACCTGAAAGGAAGCAAATATAGAGGACTTGGGAAGATGAAATACAACGTATACAGCTGATATACAGTCAATATACATGGTTGCTATACATGAATAAAAATGGACCAAAGTCCATAAGTTGAGTCCAAAGGGTGGACTGACCTCCAGAATGGGACAAGAGGCCCACTTCTCTCTTTCCTCTTCTTTCCTTATTTGTAATTATTTATGTTTGATGTATTAACACTAACTCTTTTAATTAACTTAAATAGATCCCTTAAAGTGTCTTTATTTTTGATTTTATCTTGGTTTTATCTTCTTGTAATTTGGTTTGTCCAAAATCTCGTAGCCTAATTAGCTTTGTTTAAAAAATGAATGAACTTTGTATTTTCGTGTGAAAATGGCTCCTTTTTCCCATTCACATGTTAATTAGTTATATTTAAGTTCAAAGAGATTTCAACTTGGTTTCTTTAAAAACTTTAACTTTTCATATGATTAGTTGAAATAATTCTCTAAATTTTCTTATTTGTTCAAGTTAATATTTTCTCTAGAAAGTTCTTATCCTCAAATCACTTCTCATTTTGGTAAAATAAAAAATTGTATTTTTTTATGACCTTTTTCATGAGTTACCTATTTTCTTGTAATTATTCTTCATGATTAATTATAAAGGATTTAGTCAAATTTCCTTCTTTAAAACTTTTATTGCTTTTTCTTCAAAGTGAATTTCTCTTTTACTTGGCTAAAATAAGTTATCTAAAATTTGCTATATTTTTTCAAGTCTTTAATATCCTTGCTACTTTTCATAAAATAAACTCTTGCAAAAATTACTCATATTTAGTTAGTCAAAATATTTTTTTTGGTCATACATTTTTTAAACGGACGTTCTTAAGTGCCTTAAAACCATTTTTAAGACGTTACTTGAACCCTTACCCATTTTTTCTAATTTTAAAAAATTATTTCTATTTTTAAGTCTTTGAAATTGTTTGTTTAAAAGTTTTCTTAATTTCTTTACAAAAATTAAGTGGCGTCTATGTTTCGTTTTAGATTTGTTTTAAACTTTTCTTTAAGTTTTGAAATAATTTTTAAAGTGTCAAAACCATTTTTTATTTCCTCATTTTAAAAAAACAAAATTCTAAAAAGGTATAAAACACCTATTGGGTCCGCATTTGCGGACATTCGATCGTAATTGCGGCAACCTCATTTAAGGTGAGACGCCGCATTTATGGTGTTTAGTCGAAAATGTTGGTTCCGCAATTGCGGTGCTTGGCCGCATTTCTGGTGGTTTCTCCATAATTGCGGAGGTCACTGTTCCTCCATGCCTCCGCAATTGCGATGGAAATGCCACAATTGCTGTGTCTACTGGCAGTTTTAAAAATCAAAACATTCTTTTTCTTTTCCTCATTCCACACCTCGTTTCTCTCTTGTAAAAAGCTCCAAAACTAAAATTTGTTCACTTCTGTCTACCAAAATCCTTGGGAAAATCTCACCAAAGTCCTTGATCTTCTTCCGGTACTATTGTGGTAAGTCTCTTTCTTCCCTAACTTGCCTTCTCCAATTGATTAAGCCCACCATTGTTGTCTTCTCCATTGACTTAAATCTCCATTATTGACATTTCTCTCAAGCTCGAAAATTGGTTGTAGATTCTGTTCCGGGTGAGGTGCATGCTTAGCAGGCTCGTTCTTATTCACATTCTTGGCTTAATTCTTCCATTTTGGTAGGTTATTCTTAACTTTTTCTGATTTTCTTTCCTTAAATTCCTTCTTTCATTCCTTGACTTTTAGGGGCTGTCCTAGCTCAAATTTCTTGCCTAATTACCTTGATTTTCAGGGCATGTAACCCCATGGTCATTGTGACCATTTTGTCCATTTTCAATTTTGGTTTTGGGTTGTGGGGTCCACGGGTGCGCCGGTGACAAAAATTTCAACCCAACTATTTTATAGCATTATGGATATCATTAGTCTCGTATTAATGTGTAGATTATTGTATTGATAGTGGTTTTGTAAATAGGAGCTTCTCGGAGCAGTTCAAGCTTGGATGACGTCTTCCCCGCAGCTATTCATAGGGCAATATGTAGGTTATGGCTTTCCCTACCTAGACTCTACGTATATAAGCTATAACTGAATTAATTAGTATCCTTGGGTGTGTTGTTTTAGGTTGGTACCCCAGACTTTGCCTGTATTTTCAGTCTGTTTATTTCATATGCTGATTGTAGTATTCGTGTAGTATTGTATATTACCCTTGTGGTCCTGTGTGGCCTTGTATTGATTCTGGAATATAGATGGTGGGTTATTTAGGAATTTCTATGAGTCCCATACATAGAGATATTATTCTAGGCTGGTTATGTCTGCTGTAGAGCTGTTGGGCCTGTGAAGGGCCGGTAGGAATGTTTGTGAGCCGTTGGGTTAATTTATATTTGTGTGCAAGCATATCATCTATGAAAAGGTTTTTCCCTGTATGTTTTTTCACTATTTTGGCTTCTGGCCTACTATAGATGACTTTATAAACCTTGCATGGCCCCGGGGCCTGTTTTTAGTATAAATGATGATAAAACGATATTTGAACAATTTCACACTTGATTTTCTACTGATACTAGGCTTGGTAGGGCAGAACACTAAACCTGATCTCCTACTGATACTAGGCTTGGCAGTGTATGCTCCGATTGTATGGGCGGCCGAAGGGTTTGTTTTCACTTGATTGTGTTCCTCGGTTGTATGACCGGCCGTTGAGACTGTAGGTAGATTATATTACTCCTGTCATTTCATAGAGCTAGTTATGGTCCTTGGTTCTTGTGGATTGGTAAGTTTTAGTTTGTTGAGGCTCCATGTTTTGGGCCTTAGTACGGATGGGGCTAGTGTGTCCTTTATCTATGAGGCTCCGTTGTGGGTCCTTCCGAGCGATTGTGGTTTATCAGGTATTGTTCTTTATCTTGGTTTTGAGTAGAAGCTCGTGGTTATGGTTGTTTAGTTATTCCATTGTAGGTTGTAATTTGTGGGATGGATATCGGTTCATGCTTATCTTGTGAATTGGTGTTGAGTATGTTTTCGTTATCTCTTATGGAATTTAGTTGATTATGTTGGATTGCTTTCCTTCTTTCCCTTCTTACTTGAGGTTACCGGTATATTGTCATGTTTACAAACTCTCTCCTTTTTATATATTATTATTGCAAGGATTCCAGGTGCGTTCTTCTTCCTTACACCTATGTTTCTGTGTTATGTATATGTTTTTTGCTAGCATGTATACTTGTAACTCTTGGTTGATTACTCTTTGTGCTAGTTTCTTGTGCTTCTTCCTTGCTTTCGTGACTGCTTTTTTGTATTCTTCTTATTACTGCTTTTATATCTTATATGTGCTCAGTCGGCCGATGATGCCTACTGGGTACCCATTGCTTTGTAATTGGTGCTCATACTACACTTCTGCATCCTTCTGGTGCAGATACTAGTTGAGCTTCGTTGTTGATCGCTTTGGAGACTCGTGCAACTTTTAGATCTTCGAGACTAAGGTGAGCGCCTGACGACCGGGGCTTGACCACATCTCATCTTTTGTGCTGTTACTCTTTGTATATTCAGAGACAGTTGTACTTATCTTTTGTTATTTCTAGGACTTGTATTCTATTAGGAGCTTTTGTACTATCGATACCAAGTCTTGGGGTTGATGTAGTTTCATTATGTATATATTCAGGTTTTTGCTTCCGCTTTGTCTATATTTATATCCTTCTTTCACTTATTATCTGCTTGTTGTGCTTATTGGTTAGGTAGTAGCCCATTACTAACCATTCCAGGCTACGAGAATTGGTTCACCTACTGGGGGCTGTAGGTTCCATTATGACCTGACAAATCTGGTCATGACAGATAGGTTGATTTATCAGGGGAAAGGGTATCCTCAAGTACACCACATCCAAGCAGTAATGATGAACCTTCTAACAGTCATGATGATATTGATGGACTGCTTCATGACACATTTAGAAATATAGAAGATGATGTTGGGCATGAAGAAGGGGTGAGAGAAGGACTATTTGAAGATGCAAAGAGGTTTTTTAGATTAGTTAAAGAAGGGGAAAATGAGTTATATCACGGATGTGAGAACTTCAGCAAGTTGAGTTTTGTGATTCGGTTATACTTGCTCAAAAGCCTACATGGGTTGAGTAATGTGGCCTTTTCAGATCTGTTGGACTTGTTGAAAGAAGCATTTCCATTTGCTGAACTGCCTGAGTCTTTCAATAAGGCTAGAAAGGTGATAAATGATTTGGGCATTGGTTATGAAAAAATAAATACATGTCTTAATGATTGCATGCTCTTTTGGAAAGACAAGGCAGACGACGATAGTTGCTCTATGTGTGGGTCTTCTAGATGGTCGAAGGTTGGTCGTGGATTGACTACTGAAAAATCTAAAATACCCGCCAAGGTTTTGAGATATTGTCCTCTGAAGCCTAGGCTTCAAAGTCTGTTCATGTGTTCTGAAATGGTTATTGCAATGAGATGACATGACACCGAATTACCTAATGACGGGAATCTAAGACACCCTGCTGATAGAGAAGCTTGGAAGGATTTTGATTATTTGCATACAACCTTCTCGAATGATCCTCGAAATGTCAGATTGAATCTTTTAAGTGATGGGTTCAATCCATTTCGGACCATGATCATTTCCCATAGTACATGGCCTATTATGTTGATGAATTACAATCTGTCACTGTGGATTTGCATGAAGCAAGAGTACATAATGTTGTCAATGATCATTCCAGGCCCATCCTCTCTAGAAAATAATATTGATGTGTACCTACAACCATTAATTGATGAGTTGAATGAGCTATAGGAAGTTGGGGAAGAAACATATGATGCTCATGCAAACCAAACCTTTCAAATGCATGCAGCCTTGTTATGGACAATTAGTCATTTTCTGGTGCTAGCAATGCTGTCCGGATGAAGCACTAAGGGGAAATTGGCATGTCCAACTTATAACTATAGCAGATCCTCTCAATGTCTCAAGCATAGTCGTAAGATATGTTACTTGCGTCATCGGGCAGTTTTTTCTCCTGATCATCCATATCGATGAGACAAGAAATCATTTAATGGTGCAGAGGATCATAGACCTGCACCTACACCTTTGTCAGGCATAGAAGTGGTTGAAAAGCTACAGGATTTCAACAATATTTTTGGTAAGGGACAAAAGAAAAAGGTGTCGAACTACTGAGGGCCCAGGGAAGAAAAGATTCATCTTCTTTTAATTACCATATTGGCCTACAAATAAGTTGAGGCACAATCTAGATGTGATGCATATTGAGAAAAACATTTTTGATAATTTACTTGCGACTTTACTTGAGGTATTAGAAAAGTCAAAGGATCACATTAATTCTCGCTATAAGTAATGGGGATAAGGAAGGAGTTGCATCAAGTAAAAGATAATACAAATGACAAAGTATACTTAGCTAAATCCTATTTTTTCATGAAATAAAAAGAAAAAAAAGTATTTTGCACAGTGTTTAAAAATGTCAAATTGCGAAAAGGGTGTGCCTCGAACATATCAAACTGTGTAGATGTGGAACAAATGAAGATATCAGGCTATAAGAGCCAAGATGCTCATATTATGATACACTACTTTCTGCAGATTGCAGTTCATAAATCGTTGCCTAAGAATGTTGCAGCAGTGTTGATTAAGGTTGGGGAGCTTTTTTAAAGACATATGCAGTAAGGTAGTAAAGCGGGCAGATCTAGAAGGATTTATAGGCTGAAATCAAAGAAATTGAATGTGAGCTTGAAAAGATATTTCCTCCAACATTTTTTGATATAATAGAATATTTGCCTATCCATTTGGTAGATGAAATTAAGTTGGGGGGACCATATCATTTTTGTTATATGTATCCCATGGACAGAGAATTGGGTGAATTAAAGGACCTTGTTCATAATCGGTATAATTCAGAAGCTTCAATAGTAGAGTGGTTTATTGCCCAAGAGTACTTGACCTTTTGTTCAAGATACTTACATGATGGAGTGAAGACAAGATTCAGCAGGTACCAAATCGAGGATGAAGAGGATGCTGAACAGGAGCTAGATGATGTACCAACTGTATTTCCAAAGCTAGGTCATCCAATTGGAAAAGAGAAGAAAACAAAAGGAAAGCCTTTCAAGATTGATCAACAGTTATCTTCTGAAGCACATCGATATATACTATTTAACATCGGACATGAACAAGTCGAGGATTTTATCAAGTAAGTCTTTATATTTTGAACTTTATTTATTTAGTTACTATTAATGTACTGTAAACTTCAGTTATAAATGCTTAATGGTTGTACTTGAAATATTCATTGCAGGTAACATAAAATTATAATTGACAATACTATTAGATTAAATGCATGGACAAGAGAAAGGATTCACAGTCAAGAATTTGGCAACTAGTTCAAAGAGAAAGTTGATACTGTTTAAGTACCCAGTCAGTTAAGGTAGCTAGATAAAGTGCCAAATAAGGTGGAAACCAAAATCTATACTGCCTATTTCATTAATGGATATGGGTTTCATACATTACAATGGGATTCCACACAAAAAACTCAAAATAGTGGAGTGTCTTTGGCTGAGACAACTGATAGTTTTTCTAGTTCTCGGGATTAGAATCCAATTGATGGAGAGGTTATCTATTATGGTGCTATTCAAGATATTATCAAGCTCAATTATTATGGTTGTTTTAGTGTTGTACTATTTAGATGTGCTTGGTATCATAATGAAAAAAATAAATTTGGGTTGACCCGTGTGTACTTCAACAGATTACGTAGTACGGATGACCCTTTTATGTTGGCGTCTCAAGTGCATTAAGTGTTTTATGTGGAGGATCCAACTGAGATAGATGTTTATTATGCAAGGAATAAAGTCCCCGTTGATTTGTATGACTTGGAGGAAGAAAACTGTCCTAACATAGGAGAGACATTTTGGAGGGAGCCTACTGAAGACATTGGTCCCTCAAACACAACACGCGATGTTGATATTAGATGGTCAAGATAAGATATCCCCGTTGATATTGTTGATATGCCACCTAATGTACAACTTTTAGAAGATACACCAATGGAAACATCGGAAGAGTAGGATGATTATGATGATACTGATTGGGATTGGATGGAGGCGGATGATTAAATAACAAACTTCAGAACTTCTCTAGCAAGTTTAAACATTTTTCTAAATGCTAGCTGCCTAGTACTTGTTTAACTGGAATATTTTGGTGTGCTGTAATAGACATTTTCTTTTGATTTTGTTGTCTCATTGATTGGAGATTAGGACCTTCTTTCTTGTACACTTTTGTTGTTAGCATCAACCTGATGCTCTTTATTAATCCTATCTATTTAACTTTGAATTTTGGTCATGGTTTTAGTTTTTTTGAGTAAGTGATAAAGGGCCTTTGATAGCAAAGTTTGGTTATGTTCTAAATTATATCCTCATTATTCATTTTTTATATGTTCTTTTTTCTTAGAATTTCGTGTTGATCAGTTGCTTCATTTTCAAGGAGATTTAATATCTGATTTAGTGAATCATTGGGGGGACCAGAGAATTGGCTTCAATACTGAATAACTAGAGTTACAAAAAGGTTTGACACTACTACTTGTTTGGTTTATCTATATGAAAAATAAAATAACCTATTATTTATGTTGAACTGTCTATTTCCCAAACTAGAGTTGCCATGTTCTTAATGTTTTTGTTTCAAAATTATGTATTTGGTGCCTGCTTTTCTCTGCTACTCTATTAGTAGTAGCTAGACTGACTGACATTTAAGCCATTTTTAAGGTAATGCGATGCTTATGTGTAGTTTTTTTTGCTAGATTCAGCAGTTATGAGTCTAAAGAAAAACAAAAATGGGAAGCCAAAGCAGTACATGGCGACTAGAATTCTTACATCTATGGCATGCAAACGGGTTTTATCATGGAGAACAAAATTGACTACTGAACATATTTTGTGTCAAAACTCTTCTGCTGATCTTGTAGCACAAGAAATATAGGAACTAATGCCTCGAAAGTCTCCTCGAAAGTCTGCGAGTTTAAAAGCACAAGCTATACAAGAACAACTACCTCAGAAGTCTGCGAGTCTTAAAGCACAAGCTATACAAGAACAAGTGCCTCGAAAGTCTCCTCAGAAGTCTATGAGTCTAAAAGCACAAGCTATACAAGAACAACCACCTTGAATGTCTCCTCAAAAGTCTGCTAGTATTATAGCACAAGGTATACAGAAACAAGTGCAACAAAATTCTCAGAATTCTACTACTGTAAAAGAACAGGTTGGGAAGGAGCTGATTCCACAAATGTCTCAAAAATCCTCCAGTACTGCTGATGCACAGGCTGTGCAGGAACCAATTCAATGGGTTACTTAGAATTCTACCTGATGTGCTGGGATTTCACAGCACTTTCGACGCTTAATACTAAGGGTTTTTAGGTGTTCTTAAGCATGTTTTGTTAGATTTGATATCATTTGTTACTTGTACAGGGAAAAGTATTGAAAATATGAAAAGACCAAATTATTGCAGTTTTCTGGGCAAAAAGCATGCCCTACGAGCATGGGATCCACCATGTACCATGGGAGAAGACATCTGAACAAGGCAACAGGAGAAGCTAAGGCATTGAAGCCTGATGGGCTGCAATGATGCTCGTGTAATAGATGATAGGACGTTGCAGGGCCTATTGATATGAGCCAGAGACCAATGTGAAACAGCTAAGTAACCACGAGGGGCAACCACGATGGGCGTCACACTCACGATGTCCCATAATAACTGCCCATGAAAACATGGCAGTGAGAATGTTGAGAGGCCAAGGAGAGACAACGAGCAATCACGATGGGCATCGTAGAAATTCATGAGAATTAGGCAGCGGCCTGGGAGCTCAGATAAAAAAAACCCCGACAGGCACCCACGACGCTTGTCGTATCCACGATGGCCCGTAGGGCGTCCCATAGGAGGTGACACATCCAAATGTCCCTGTCTTCTTAGGATTTGGTCTTGTTGTCTATAAATACTTCTCCTTAGGTTTTATTTCAGGGTTCCAACTTTTGTTACCAAGTTTAATACATTGTTACTCATTTTGAGATATTAATTCATAGTTTTGAGAATTCAAAGATTGTTCTTGATTTTATTGAAGTGTTCTTGAAATTTCTTCAAGATTTTGGATTTCTTTACTTTTTCTTGTAAGTCTATACTCATGATTGTTCCAAAAACTCTTAGTTGTTTACTTATGAACATGAGTAGCTAAATCCACAACTAGGGTTATGGGAACCATGAAGGATTAATGAAGTAGACAAAGTACTTGGTAATTCTAGGCCGGTGTTTATGCATGTATTGTTCTTCCCTTCGCATTGATTGCTTTTTAACAGTGTACACCATTAGAACTCTCTTTATCTTTACTTGCCGGACTAAGAGGATAATGGATGGGAAAAGGGTTGTTTACTAATAGAGATTTGAGGCTACCAACCATCATCTAATAGCTTGACCTTGTCTAGAAATAGCTAATTTAGGATCTAGGGTAAGGGACATAAATCATACACCCACGGCCGGACCAAGGTGTGTGGTGAAATTCATCTCTCTGAGGGACCAACTATTTAGGTGCTTACCGATTCTGCATGCTAAGCACCAAGCTAGTTTACTAAGTACAATGCCTTACTAAGTTATGATCTCATGGGGAACACTACCCTAGTCGCTTCTCTTATTGATAACAACCTTTGAAACTGAAACTTGTTACTTTTTATGATTCTAAGTTACGTTTAATATTTGTTACTTACCCCCTCCCCCTTTTGAGGGAAATAAATGGCTAACAATGCAAGTAAACACTAATAAACCATAGTCCTACCATATTACCTATGGGATCGACCCCAGCCTTTATTGGGTTCTCTATTTGAACAGTGACCGCTTACGCTTTTAAAAGGAGTTATAATTTGGGCGCATCAAATTTTGGTGCCGTTGCCTAGGAATACGGTTTAGGATTAAGAGAGATTGTGTTTATTTTACTATTAGTCCTTATTTCCTGATTTTACTTTTTCTGTTGTTTTTGTTTTGTGATGCAGGTTGCACACTTGTGCATGCCCAGTACAAGGAGTCAAGGCAATCCCTTGATCCTATACGATCCTGAACTCACAAGAACTCTAAGAAACATGGCTAAAGAGGGAGATTTTGAGACATATGAACATGTCACAACTCAGTTATTGGCCGAAGAAGAGTAGAGGAAAAAGGAAGGAGAAGATGCACTCGTGACTGAAGATGCTGCAATTGCAGCAAACCTCGTAACTTGAAATGCAGCAGCTGATCAAGCAAGGCAAGCATGACAACAAGCTGCTCATCAAGCTGCACCAAATGCCCAAGTTGTAGCTGACGGGGAAGCCCAGGGAAATTTGCCTAGAGGATCAGTCATACCAAGAGGGAATAGGGGCCGACAGCTGCAACAACCATGACAAGTACCTTGGTATGATATTAATGATGATGATGCAGATGATGTAGGGACTACCAGATCCATAGTAGTGCCACCACTACCAGTAGGTATAAAGTTTGACATTAGCAGCACCATGATCCAGTTGCTAAACCTGAAAAGACTATTTTTTGGGCTACCTGCTGAGGATGCAAATATGCATGTGTCTAATTTTGTGGGAATCTTCAAAGCGTATAATCTGCAAGGAGTGGAGCAAGATTCTATTAGACTGAGGCTATTCCCATTTTCGTTGACTTGAGAGGCAACTTTTTGGCTAAATGAGTTGCCCAAAAATTCTATATATACATAGCTGGAGCTGAGGACTCAGTTCCTTGATAGGTTCTTTCAGCCGTCTAAGATGTTGCAGTTGAAACAAGAGATTTTTAACTTCAAGAAGCTACCCACGGAGGCACTGCATGAAATATGGTTGAGGTTCAATAAGAAGCTGAAGAAGGTTCCAAAACACAGAATCCCTTATGAGAATCTGATGGAGATATTCTATAGAGCATTGAATGCAAACACAAATGCGGTAGCAGATACGGTGACTAGGGGAGTATTCATGGAGAACACCTATTATGAAGTGTCTGAGATGCTTGATAGGGTCAGCAAGACAAATAGAGCCTGGCACACCAGAGAAGCATAGAGTGCAGCGGGTACTTATGTAGTTGGGAACTCCATCGACCATGAAGAATTTCAGGATATTAAATAGATTTTCGCAAGCTTGCAAACAACTGTGGATCTAATTGCAAATCAAATTCTTAATGGCGGGCTAGAAAAGGTGAAGGCAATCAGTTCACAAGGAAGAGCTCCAAGGCAAGATGAGTATGATTATGATGAGGAATTTAGTTACCCGAATGATCAAGAAATGAGATTCCAGGCTAATAGCCAAGGAAACCAAGGTCAGAACAGAGAGGACAACTATAATCGGTCTAGATACAGAGACAGGAGCAGGGGTAGAGATGGGGATTCAGAAGAGATATGGCTACAAGAATGATAGGAGCAGCCTATATGTCCCTCTCGGAAATTGTGAATTAGGTGTTGATCAACCACTCCCACCCATGAGAGAGCTGATGAAAAAGTTATTGCAAAAGGCTGGTGCTACGGAGGGAAGCTTAAAGGATATACGCGTGGATCTTTCTGGCATGAGTCAGAAGGTTGGGTCTCATTCTGTAGCGATAAAGAAGATTAATGCCAAAATGAGTTAGATGTCTACAACTCTAAATCCGTATCAAAAGGGTACTCTCCCAATTGATACAATTCAGAATCCAAAAAATGATCGACAAGTTATGGCTGTGACTACCAGAAGCAGAAAATAGACTGTTGACCCTCCTATGCCTATAGCTGTTGATGAGCTGACTAAGTCTGAAAAGGATGATACTGAGATTGTGGTTGAGTCTTAGGGAAAGGATAGTGGTGAAGGGCTAAGTGAGAGAAATCCTTTCGATGCGAAGGCGACAAACAAAGAGGTTGCACCAGTCTTGAAGCCCATGCCATTGCCTCTCCACCTTACCCACAGAGATTGAAAAAAAATATTGAGGACGACAAATTTCACAAGTTCATCTCCATGCTGAAACAACTTTCAGTCAATATTCCTTTAGTTGAAGCATTGGAGAAGATGCCTGGATATGCTAAACTCATGAAGGATCTAGTGACTAGGAAGAGAATGGTAAGCTTTGAGCCAACTGATAATTTGCACCATTGTAGTGCAATAGCCTCCCATTCTTTGGTGCAAAAAAAGGAAGATCTTGGAGCTTTTACTAATCCTTGCACGATTAGAGCGTTCTACTTTGTTAAGGCATTGTGTGATTTGGGTGCTAATATTAACCTGATGACACTAGCAATGTTTAATCAGTTGGGATTGGGAGCCCCTAAATCAACTACAATGTGGCTTTTTATGGCAGATCGCACAGTGAAAAGGCCTATTGGAATTCTCTATGATGTACTTGTGAAGGTTGATAATTTTATCTTCCATGCAGACTTTGTGATTCTTGACTGCGAGGTTGACTTTGAGGTTCCCATTATCTTGGGAAGACCATTCCTTGACACCGAACGTGCTTGCTTAACTTAGAGACTGGAAGATGAAGTTCAGATTGAATGATTAGGTAGTTACTTTTAATGTCTACTAATTTGAAGCATCATGACGATATGCGTGTGGTTTTTGTTATTGATGTAGTGGATTAGGATCATCTAATTATGCCTATTGAGCAGAGACTTGGTGTTTAAGCACTTGCGACTGTGATTATGAATTTTGATAGAGATGATATTGAGGAGTATGATGACATGGTTGAAGATCTTACAGGTATGGGGTCCTATAGCTATGCACCAAGGGTTGTCAGCCAACATGTTTTTCCGAAGCTTCTACCGGTCATTAAACTCCATGAACAAATCATTGGCTGATAACCTTGGAGGTGGAACCTTCATGGATTTAGAATTCCCCATTTCCTCGGTGCTATTAGAACAAATGACCAAGACTAACCAAGCTTGGCACACGAGAGAGGTAAAGGTGCCAACTTTGAGAATTCCCTCAACAATCCTAACAAATGAAATGAGAAAGAAAGATGAGGAGCGAGATAATGCTTTGACAAAATAATGACTCAAATCGATTTGATGGAAAAGCATGTAATGGGATCTTATGTTAAGAAGGTGAATGCAGTGAGTACACCATAGATTCAAGTGAGTGATGTGGAGCGTATGACTGAGGTTGATGGTAAGCTATGCTTTGTGTCAGTGGGTTCTCGTCCTGGGTATTATCGCCCACGGGAAAAGAATAAAGGTTGGATTAGAGACAAAGAGAGGGATGGCAATTGGCGTGACAGAGACAAGGATGGTGATCATTTCAATCACCAGAGTTCTAATCCTTACATTCCCCAAACAAATCTAATTCTCTCTTCTAATTGGGCACAAGCAACCTTGGCCATTCCAAGTTGGAGGACATGTTGTCCTTGGTTCTTAAGAAGGTGGACACCATAAATACGGGAGTGAGTGAGCTAAAGAGTGAGGTCTCAATACTTCACCAAACTGTGAGCTCCCACTCAGCCTCAATCAAGCATCTTGAGGCCCAAATGACCCACCTATCAAGACAAATGAACCCTCGGATGAAAGGGATGTTGCCTAGCGACACCATCTCTAACCCCAAAAATGATTAAGGATAGAGGTAGTATAGTCATGCCGCGACGTTAAATCAAGCGCTTCTTGGGAGGCAACCCAAGTTTCTTTCTTTGTTTTTGGTTATCTTGTGTTGTTTTTGGGGTTTTTATAGGAATGCATGTATGGAGAAATTGAACAAGGGAACGCAAGGCAAAAAGGAGTCATGTGGTGGACTTTGCGTACCGCACAAGCAATTATGCATGTCGCACAGCCTATCGCATGCCACACTAGAAGACCTGAAGGAAATCTAAAAAATAGGAGGTGATGTGCGCCGGGCCGTGTGGACCGCACAAGCCAAAGTGTGCATCGCACCTCCACCGCATGACAAAATAGATGCCTGGGCAAACCCAGGGGTTAAATAGGGGGCTTATATGATACGACATGCGGTCCACACGTTCCTGGTGTGAATCGCATATTGCGGTGCACGAAAGGTAAATTTGAATTCTATTTGACCTAACCCGTTGATCGACCCGACCCGGAGATTACCCGGCCAACTTTTGTTCTTCTTTTTTCTTTAAAAACCACCTCTTCTCTTATTTTTCCACCATCTTTCTCCACAACTCCCAAAATTCCCTCTCAAAGTTCTCTCTAAATCCCTCAAACTCTCCCAAAACCTTTTTCTACTCTCACCCAAGTTTCTCTGCTATGCCACCATCATTGCCGCCGTCAATATTCGAGAAGGTCTTTTGGGTCACCATTGTTAGAGTTAAAAAAGCTTTGGTTTTCACTCTTCCCTTCATAATCTTAACTTGTGGTAAGTTCCCCAATGTTAAATAGTTATTTTTATGAATGAGGGGAACTCATATTGTGAAGCATGCTTAGTAAAATTGCCCTGTTGATTTTGGGTGAGATCTGAAAATTTTGGGTCCCCAATTTTGATTTGTTTTTGATAATATACCTAGTGTCAACTTGGTAGATTATAAATCTTTAATATGCATGTTGATTGGTAGTAATGTTTAGCCTTGAAATTTGTGTTAGGGTGAAGTTTGAGTAACCCACTTTTGACTAGTGCTTGATTTGGCTCGATGATAGATTGGGTGACGTTGTTCTTAAAGGAAAATCATCGTTTGTCACACGGTTTTGATTCATAGTTGACTATTGAGGTTGAATGTTGCTACTTGTATGCCCATGAAACTTATTGAAAATCTATTTGGGGTGTATGTTTAGTGAAGGAAGGGTTGATTGTTGCTATGCTTATTGGTGCCCATTGTGCAAGAAAGGATTGATGTTATCGATGATAGACGGGGTAACATCTATATTAAGGGAAGTCATCGAGTCCTTGCTTGCTTGTGTTTGTTTCAATGGAAATCCGGGGAAGTCTGAGTACCCGAAAGTTAAGGTCATAATCCCTTTTCCCCTTTGTTTAATGTGATTTGGTTGTTGTGTAGTGCCAAGTGCTGAAGCACATCTTGCTCTATAAATCATATGTGTAACTCACAAGAACACAAGGAACTAAAAATTCCAATTATGTGATTGTGCATTTCGCATACGATGCATAGATCTTGATGTGCGGGGCGCACAAGGCATCAAACTAAATTGAAAAGAATGAGCAGGGCACTGATTTGAGGGGCGATGCATGGTGTGACACGCACTCTTGATGGTATGAATTACACCAGTATCACACCTTAGATGAAAAATCCTTGAAGGTTCTATGGGCTTGTGCGAGAGCATATGGGATGCGCACTCCTCCTGGTGCGTTTCGCATGTGGTCCGCACAAGACAATAGTTACCTACTTTGTTTCTCTAATCCATTGCATTCCATCATTTGTAGCTGTTAACTTCTTTTTAGGCTGTATTTTTGTCTCTTAGCTCACAATCTCTAGTTTCAGAACATTTCTTCTAACAGGGTAAAGCGAAGAGGAGCTCACGCTGGCCAACCGCTCCCTCCTCCTCCAAGCCAACTTCAAAGAGGAAGAAGAAAGTCTCATCGTCTTGTGACCAAGTCTCAGAGGAGTAGGGGGTTCGGTTTAAATTGGAGAGCATGAAAGTGATCTATTAATATGACAGGGGTAGGTCCTTCAATGAGGAGCAGAGCATCAATTTGAATGCAGTGGGGGATAATATTCCCAACATCCCCACTCAATTTGCTAACCGCCAGTGGCACCCATTTCAGGAAGTGCCCGGGATCTATTACAAGGAGTTGGTTTGGGAATTCTTTGCCTCATATCAGGCCACACAAGATGCTCAGGGATACAAAAGGTGTTGTGAGAAATTCCCCGCATTGGACTCAATCATGGTTTGGTGAGAAGATGTCAAGATCACTCCAGTTGCAATAAATTCAATCTACCGGAGCAATCTAATAGAGTTTGCACCTGTCCTCATGCAGAAGTTACTTCTCAGGCACAAACCTCTTGAATGGTCTTCCCCTATCATTGCTCCTGATTCTCCTTCAGTTAGGATACTATGGGAGGCAATATCTCCCGCCTAACTTTGTACTTCGCGTCTTCCTTGTGGTATGACTTTGTGCGCTCCCATCTCATAACTTCTCAGAAAGACCAAAAGATCACACACGATAGAGCCATGTTGATAGCTCCAATCATGGAAGAAGATCATATCAATGTGGTGGAGGTCATAGCCTTAGTGATGAAGAGGAAATCTTGAAGGAGTAGTGACGCCTTTCCCTTACCGATGTTGATCAGTAATCTATGTGTAAAAACTGGTGTTCCCTTCTTTGAATGTGACACCCCTACTCCTGTTGCTGGTGTATTGGATCTTGACTAGAAAACCTATCGGGATGCTCCCCGATTTAAAAGGCCTAGAGTGAAATCATTGGTGGAAGCTGAAGATGATAATTCGGATGTGAAAATGCATACCTCTCCTCCTCTTTCTCATCCTACCTCAGAAGGAAACACACCCGCAGCCACTGCACCTAGGGAGCCACTCAGCCTCCAAGAAATGATTAACAAGTCATACAATCACGAGAGGTAGTTGCAGGATCTATCAAATGATCTACCAGGTGTAATTGATAGGGTAGTCAAAGTAGCCATGAAAGAGTTGTGAAAAGCACTCTAAATCGGAAGAAATGAGTGGATTCTTGCGAGAAATCTCTCAAGTCCCTTCAGAAAGACATGGACAAGGAAAAAGGGAAAAATCCGATAGAGCATGAAGATTTGACCACATTGCCTCCACCTCGGAAGATTCCTGGTCCCTTGGATAGCTTATTTGTTGCCTATGCTGATGAGGAGTTGCTCGTTCATGACGATCAAGAGTTGGATTACGATGAGAACCCTGATTTTTAATGGGCTTTTCATGATTCCACTCTTTCTGGGAACCACCACGGGATGGTGCTGGCTCGAGTGGCAAGAATGTTGAAGAGGAGGCTGCTGCTGATGATTGTGATGATGAGGATTAAGTTCTCCAGGGAGTTCCACCCTTTTTCCCATTGCACCATGAGCATTGAGGGCAATGCTTCTTTTATGGGGAGGGGTGGCTTTACTTACTTACTTTTGGTGCCCGTGAGTGGGCTTGAGAAAATTTATTACCCTTGTCGGGCCTAGTTGACATTTTTTCTTAGTTTTATTTGGCCCTTGTCGGGCACATTTAGGATGATGATTGTGATGCCATTGTTTTTCTTCTCTTTAGATTATGTTTTTGCTTTACTTTTTACTTTGACTTTAATTGTGCCCTCGCCGGGCTTGAATTTTATTGAGTGTGTGCTGGGTTGGTCTTACATGCCCCATTGTTCCACCACCCATGTCTTGCAAATGGGCTAAATGCCTATGCCAGGCTTGTTAATAGTAGTGTAGAAATAAACTCCAGGGTTTTCTTAATACTACGGTTCTTTCCCAAAGAGAATTTTTTTTTACTTATTTTCTTTATTTTTGTTTTTGTGTGTCGAACCGGGTTGGTGTTTCTCTATGATAGATTGAGAGGCGACTTTCTTAAGGGAAAATGCCAAGTTTTAGTTTAGAATTGAGTCCGTAAGTGTTTGTCTCGAAATGGGCCCACCAAAAAAAAAATCATGGCAATTTATTTTTGAAAATGAAAGGAAGAAGGGAAATGAATTTTTAAGGAAAAGCATTCTCTTGTCATGACTTGCACACTCTCGCTTTTGCTTGATTGACTCACAAAGGAGTGTGTAATGAACTCAGAATAGCTTGTCAAAGGTCATTTGCCCCAATTTATTTTGGGACTAATGAATAAAGTCTTGTGGCATGATGCCTTGTGTGGTAAGGCTATACCTTGATTCTTGTGAATAAGTGTCATCTAGAACTTTCCCCAAATGTGATCCAAGGCAAAATTCTAGGTGTAACCGAGCTTGGAAGATGACCTTAGGCCTTTTTTGATAAGTCACTTCACCCAAATGACTTCCCAATGACATCAAATCCTGGAGAACCACTTTGAGCTTGTGACTGTCCTTTGGCACCTTGTCAACACCTTGACCTTTTTGGAACCTCTATCTTGTCACCCATCCTTCCTAATTGCTTGAAAATGAAATGTAGGCTAAAAGCCTAAGTTTAGGGGAGGGGGGGACAAAAGAAAACATAGGCAAATGCCTAAGTTTGGGGGTGCATATGATTAAATAAGGAGAAGAAAGGAAGTGAACTTCAAGTGCAAGGTAGCACCTTAATTTCAAATTGAAAATTGCTCCAAAATATCAATCCAATGAGCAAACTGAAAATAAAAAATTGGTGCTACCAAGTGAAGGTGATATAAGGTGTGAATGATCACGAGTTAAAAAAGAGAAATATTGGGTTGTGTGAGGGAGGAATAAGGTGAAGTTGAAATGGAAAAATGTGATCAGTGTTCGAAATGATAATAAAGAGCATTAGGAAGGTGTATTCACTTGAACCAAATGATATTCTAACCTTAGCCATAGACAACATCATAACCCACAAGTCCTTGGTGATTCCGATCTTGGCTACCTTATATTAGTGGCAATTTACATGAAGGGCAAGCCTATGGTTTGACGTGTATGCACTTGAACATCCTTGAGAGAGTGGGAGTAATCTTGGTTCTCTTATAATCCCGTGTCTTGATAATTGAATGATTGTGAGTGGGATTCTCTCTTGTGGTGAGTGGTATCATGCACTCGAATTGAAGAATAGAGTCTCTATCTCAATTGAAGGGAATGAATGAGACAAGTTGTGTGGCAAATCTCGAGGCAAACCTTGATGGTCCATGCCAATGACTTTAGAAGCTTAAATGTCTTGTTTTGAATGGAAAGTTCCCTTAAATTTAAATGAGAAATGATGTCCTTTTGAAAAAGGTTTTGAAATGACCAATTGCCTTGAGTTTGTGGTGGTCCAAATTGAGATGAGCATAGTAGTTAAGTCCTTTGTTTGAGTCTTTTGATTGTTTATTTTTCATAAATTTTTAGTGTAGAGTAGTCTTTTGTGCCTTGACTGAGCCTTAGAATAATCCATTCCGTTCCTTGTGAGTATCTTGCTTGAGGACAAGCAATAGTTCAAGTTTGGGGGTTCGATAAGTCGATAATCTACCAACTTATTGAGCCTATATCCATGAATTATTGCTATGTTTTGAGTCGATTTAGATGTTTTTATGGCCTTTATTGATGTCTATGTATGTACTCTTGATAAAAGATTAAAATCAAGGATATGGACCAAAAAGACCCAAAAAGAAGCTAAGTGTGAAGAGTAGAGAAAAACAGAAGAATCTGCCATGGGATGCGATGGTTGTGCGACACGCACATGCCAAGCTGCGGTTCGCACCTTCTCTACATGAATCTGCCAAAGTTGATAAATATTCTGCAAAGGAGTGCGGCCACTGTGTGGCACGCACATCCCGTGGTGCGAAACGCACCACCTTTGCACGAAGCCCACAATTTCAACTGAAGTCACTGGTCGAGTTGAAGCAGGTGTGCGATGCGCACATCGCGACATGCAAATTGCACGTCGCATTGCACACCTATCAAAAGGCAAACTTGTCCTAATTTTATGTGACGACTTGGGAACATATAAAAGGCCATTTTAGGCTCAATTGGTATATACAATACTTCAGACCTGATTTTTAGAGAGTAGTTTTTTCTTTGTAAATAATTTTCCACCTCCATTGAGAAGAGGGTTTTAATCCAAATCTCTTGTTTAACAATTTGTGTGCTTAATTTGATTCTAGAACTTGAGATTCAGCTATAATGGATGGGAATTTGACTTACCCAGATGGTATTTCTTCTTCTGCTACTATGAGTGGCTAAAATTCTCTTGTCTAGGGGTGTATTGATGATGGGTGCTTAGCTAATGAGTATGGGTGTTGTTAATTCACCTTTATAATTGCTTATTTGACATGGGTCTAGTAATTTCACCAAGTTTTAATCCAAAAATTGGTGGTTTCAAACATTAATTTACATTACTTAGCTATGTGATTGCTCGGGAGAGAATTTCATAGTTGTGGATGTGAAATTGCAAGTGGGTACTTGGGAATCCATCTAGATTGGAGGTTAGGAATATATCTAATCGCAGGAATCTCCCATTTAAGGGTCCGAGCTAGAAATAAGATGACCTCCCCAAGCTAATGTTGGTTGATTGTTTATCACACCAATGATGTCCTAAGAGAAATCATCGGAAATGTGGATGTTGATCGAGAGATAGCATTCCACACCTATGACCAACGCTATTCATGTCAATAGGTGAGAGTAGAAGTGAATTAATGATTACCCCATCCTATAGCTAATGCCCAATCGGATATGCATCCCTAGTCTTCTAAATCACTTGGTACACCCATCTTTAGTTTTATTGCTTTTTATTGAATTGTGTTAGTAGTGACAACTTTCCCACTCCCCCCCATCTTTTTACTTGTTTTTGTTTAAACAATTACTCTCGCCTTAAAATCAACTCATACAATCTCTAGTTGGCTAAGTCAAGTCCCTTGGGTATGACCCCGACATCCGTTGGGTTTATAAATTTGGTTTTGCTGCACAATCATCATGGCCTCATAATTGGAGAGCATGATTTGAGCATTCATCAGGGCCTACTGGAAAGTGGAACTACGGTTGATACGACGGACCATGGTTCCAAACTATGGTCCGTGATCTTAGTCGTGGTTCCTAGAAACTTAAATTTTTCTAAATTTTTTCTATTGAGTACAGTCCGGTAGCTGGTTCAGATCCTGTGGTATTACAATATCTCCCCCTTGGGATCATTCATCCTCGAATGAAGATAAAACAAGCTGACTTTGGAGAGAAAGAGTTGTAATCTCTACCAACTGAGTACTAGAATTTGATAACTAACTGAACTGAGTTCCATGGCTTTGCAAAAATGCTGAAATGCAAGAATAGCTGAGGGAACATGGTAATGAGACTGATATACATAAGATTAATCTGAGAAATTGGAGAAAAACTATTACCTCAAGATGAAACTGAATCAGAAGGGAAGAGGTGAGGGTACTTGGCAATCATGGCTGCTTCTGCTTCCCAAGTAGCTTCCTCTATGGACTGATTCCTCCACAAGACTTTCAACAAAGCAACTTCATTATTTCTTAACCTACGAACCTGATGGTCAAAAATATCAACTAGAACCTCCTCATAGATGAGGCTATCCTTTACAGCCACACTCTCTAAAGGAACTATCGATACCGGATCACCCACACACTTCTTCAACAGAGAGATGTGAAAGACTGGATGAACTGCTGCTAGTTCTGCTGGCAACTATAACTCATAAGCCACATTACCAATCCTTTTCAAGATTATTTAGGGACATACATATCTGGGACTTAGCTTTTCTTTCTTGCCAAATCTCATCACCCTCTTCATGGGTGACACTTTCAGGAAGACCCAATCGTCGATCTCAAACTCTAAGTCCCTTCTCCTCATATCTGCATAGGACTTCTCATGACTCTGAGCTATCTTTAGTCTTTCTTTGATGAGGTGAACTTTCTCCATAGCCTCATGAACCGAATCGGAACCAATCAAGGCGGCTTCACCTACTTCGAACCAACCAACTGGTGACCTATATCTATGCCCATAAAGTGCCTCATATGGGGCCATCTGAATACTAGAATAGAAATTGTTATTATAGGCAAACTCTTTAAGAGGTAGGTGATCATCCCAACTACCCTTAAAATCGATCACGGAAGCCCTCAATATGTCGTCTAAAGTCAGAATGGTATGCTATGCCTGGCCATCCATCTGCAGATGAAATATTGTACTGAGATTCACCTGAGTACCAAGACCTTTCTAAAATAATCTCCATAAATAAGATGTAAATTGGGGACCCCTATCTGAGATGATAAACAAGTGAACCCTATTCAACCTGACTATCTCCCTGATGTAGAGTTTTGCATAGTCCTCCGCGAAATCTGTAGTCTTGACAGTCAAGAAATGAGCTAATTTAGTAACCCTGTCCACTATCACCCAAATAGAGTCGTGTTGTCTGCGAGTATGAGGTAACCCCGTAATGAAATCTATGTTGATCACCTCCCACTTCCAAGTAGGAATACTAATATCCTGAGTCACACCTCTTGGTTTATGATGTTCTACTTTCACCTGCTGATAGTTGGGACACTTAGCCATAAAATCATCAATGTCCCTCTTCATCCTATTCCACTAGTAGATTTCTCATAGATCACAGTACATCTTAGTGGCACCGGGATGAATAGAGTATCTGGAATTATTGGCTTCTGTAAGGATCTGATACCTTAACTCACCTATATTAGGTACATATAAATGACCCTAGTAGTGAAGCACACCATCTCCTCTTGGGAGAAAAACCTCTACTCTCTGCTGATGAACTGCACCTTTCAACTTGAGTAAGATGGGATCATTGTCCTATTTCCCTTTAACCTTTACTACCAATAAAGATTTTGACATATTTTGGACTATCACACCACCATCTATCATGTCCATAAGGCAAAATCCTAAACGAGAAAGCCTGTGAACATCTCTGGCTAGTTCCTTCTTATCTTCTCAAAATATGTCACACTTCCCATGGCCAGTCTGCTGAGGGCATTAGCCACTACATTGTCCTTACTCGGATGGTAGATCACATTCATATCATAGTCTTTGAGGAACTCAAGCCACCTTCTCTGACAAAGATTCAACTCTTTCTGAGTGAACACATACTGGAGGCATTTATGATCTGTGAAAAAATCTACGTGGACACCATACAAATAATGCCTCCAAATCTTTAAGGAAAACACAACTGCTACAAGCTCAAGGTCATGAGTCGGGTAGTTCTTCTCATGAATCTTAAGATGTCTGTAGGCATAGGCTATGACCTTATCCTGCTGCATCAAAACCTAACCCAGGCCAACCCTGGATGCATCATAATAAACCACGAAGCCATATGAACCCTCTAGTAGAGTCAAAACGGGAGCTGTAGTCAACTTGGTCTTCAATTCTAGGAAGCTTTTCTCACACTTATCTGACCTCTGGAACTTGATCTTTGTTTGAGTCAACTTGGTCAATGGGGAAGCTATGGTAAAAAATCCTTCAACAAATCTCTAATAGTAACCAGTCAAACCCAAGAAACACTTGATGGCTGTCAGAGAGGAGGGTCTGGTCTAGTTCTTCACTGCCTTAATCTTTTGAGAATAGACTCAGATTCCCTTACTAGACACCACATAACTAAGTAAAGCAACTGATTTCAACCAGAATTCACACTTATTGAACTTGGCAAACAACTGGCGGTCCTTGAGAGTCTGTAACACCACTTTTAAATGGTTTGCATGCTTTTCCTTGCTTCGAGAATATATGAGTATATCATCAATGAAGACAATGACAAACAAGTCTATTTACTGCTTGAACACTCGGTTAATCAGATCCATGAAGGTTGTAGGAGCATTCATTAGTCTATAAGACATAATTACAAATTCATAGTGACCATACCGAGTCCTGAAGGTTGTCTTCGGGATGTCACTATCTCTGACTCTGAGCTGATGATAACCGGATATGAGGTCTATCTTAGAGAAGCAACTAGCAACCTAAAGTTGGTTGAAAAAGTCATCAATCCTGGGGATGGGATATTTATTCTTGATTGTGACTTTGTTCAACTGACGGTAGTTGATGCACAACCTGAGAGAACCATCTTTCTTATGCATAAATAGAATGGTAGTTAGACTGGGATATCCCATCCTTGGCTAACTAGTAGATCAATATGGACATTCTAGATTTTAGTGGTGTTCTTATTAGTGCGAGGTTCATTCTACTTTTATTAAGCAGATTCAGCGGCGTAGGTTCGGGAATCAGCGTTGGTGTGTTATACATGGTCAGATTGTGTAGACTAAGACTAGTGAGGCTATTTTAGGTCCTAATGGTACTTTGAGACTAATGGTAACCCTTTATTTGCCGACAGTTTAGAATCTTATTTTGTTGATTCTTCTAGGGTTATCTTTTATGTGAGGTTCCAGTATTGGTTAGACTCGGCCAGTGTGGACTAGAAGTTCGGTATGTGGTATGCTTCAGGATGGTTGGTTGGTGTGCTGATGCAGTAGAGGGGTTGATTTTAGCTGAAGATGTGAGTTGATGGTTTATGCGACATTTCTATAGCTAGATAGCGACCTTGGACTTTAGACACCCTTTCCCCTTGCCTACGGGGTTTTTGACTTGATATTCGTGGCATGGTGGACTCCTTCCTGAGGTGAGAGTTATAAGGCGATTTAAAATCTTAATGGTGCTTGAGTATTCTTAGATATTCGAGCTTAGCTAGTGATTTCAGACCTCGTGGTAGACTTACCACACTCCTCGCAGGTCTTAGTTTGTTTGGGTCTTTTATGTAGGTTGCATTGGTTCATTCATTTGCAGTTGATTCAGATTTGGTCCAGTTCAGTGAGGTTGGCTTTATTTGTTCTACAGTTTGGAAGTTTCTCCGTCAACACAGGGTGTACATTCATGCACTTCCTAACCAGGGTGTGAAAAAATTCAGTCCAGTTCAGATGGGTTGATTAGTTCGGTTCAGTTATTGAGTTTGATATTAGCGAAAGTGTTCGTTTGTGTGTTGATGATCAGTCAGGGAAGGTAACTCCAGTTTCTGAGGTTATGCTTCAAGTTGTTATCTTGGATGGCAAAGGATAGTTATCTATAGCTTGGCTTGGAATGAGTTTGAGTAAAAAGGATGACTTTATTTATGGTGGAGTATAAGCGAGAACTATGGATCTTTGGTGTTTCAGCTGGTATTTCGAGGGTGGTTTGAGTGTTTGAATTATATGAAGCTTCCCGTTTGTGGTGCAAAAGGATTCAGTTCATAATAAAAGGGTTTTGGCAGATCAGCGGGTCATGAGTTAGAGTTTTGGGTTGATGCTTTTTCTAGTAAACTTGGTTATGGTTTTGAGAATAAAAGTTTTGTGTGTTAATCGCCTTGCTTATGTGGTTTCGGTGTTGTGTCGATGCTTTTCGTTTGAGGTTATCGAGGTTCTATTTAGGTGGCAGATCTTTGGAGTTTTCGAGTTTAAGATTGCAATCTAGCTTGGCTAGTAAGAAGTTAAGGCTTGGTTGCTTTTTGAGGTTTCATTTCGTTGGGTGTCGTCCAGTCGTGGAGGCTACCTGGGTTGTCCGAGAGAGTAGTGCGGGCTTTGTATCTGTAGTTCATAAATCTCTAGTCTTTCCTTCTTTCCTGACTTTTAGGGATTAAAGTCTTTTTAGTAGTGGATGATGTAATGACCATTCCAATCATTTATACATTTTTGCCTTTCTTGTATTATTAGAGCTTTCCTGTAGTGGCCCCAAGTCATTTAAGGCTTGATGGGAATGGTATTTTGGTGCCCGGGCCATTTGTTTGGTCTTTTTGGCCATTTTTTGCTTTAGAGCTTTAGACTTTTGAAATCGTTGACTTTAGCCAAAATTCTTGGTGAACATGCTCGGAATCGAATTCTGACATTTCCATTAGCTCCGGAGCGTGGACTTTGGTCTAGAGGGACCTTTTGGTGGGATCCGAGAGCTTTTTAGCTTGGAATTCTCTCTCGTTCTGTGTTTCCAGGCCGGTTGGGCTTATTTGGTTGACTTTGATCAACATTTGGAGAAGACGGCCTCAGATAAAAATTTTGCCAGTGCTATAAGCTCTGGAATGTCGACTTTAGGCTAGAGGGACTTTTGGTTTGGGTCCCGGGGATTCCAGACTTGTTTTTGGGTTTTGTGTTCTGAGTTGGTTTTGGGCGTGGGGACCACTCTTCATTAAAAAGATCTTTGTTGGAAGTTTCGTCGATTCCACTGAGTCCAGAATACTGGTTCTTGTAGGGTAGCATGGTTGGTTTATGTTCTTGGGGTTTCGAATGAATCCCGAGGTTCTGTCGGATGAAATTTTAGCCTTTGTGAATAGCTGGTTGCCGCTATAAAAGCTGCAGACCAGTTGGTCATCATGATCACAAGGTGGCCATTGCATTCGCGATGGTCAAGCTTCTTGACCATCGTGATCATGTGGGTCGCCCTTCGCGACCGCGATGAAGCCGGCTGGGACCCGACCCAGTTTTCTCTTTGCGAACGTGGGGCTGGACCATCGCGTTCGCGATGCTCTGGCTAGCGTTTCCTCGCAAATTCATGGGGTCCTTTGCGATCGCGAAGAAGGACCCATGGCAGCTATTTAAAACTCCAACTTCATTTTCTCCTTCACAATTTCGAACAACTCCATTGATAAGCTCCCAAACTCTAATTTCTAGCTTTTTTGCACCAGTGTTCTTCATCCGGTAAGTCCCCTTGTCACCCCTCTCCTCCTTCTATTTTTATTCTCGTAATTCCCCCGCTAAATCCTCCATTGTTGCTCATTTTCTAAAGCTTGAGATTTTTGTAGAATCTACCACGTTTGTGATTGCATGATCGTGGGCTCGCTCAATTTACCTCCTTGGCGTAATTTCTCGCATTGTGGTACGCTTTCTTGTCCAATTTCTGGATGTATTCCTTGAAATTCCATCTTTAATTCTTGGCTTAAGAAGGCTGTTTCGAGCCCCAATTATTGTCCGTTTCTCCTCAAATTTTGAGCATGTGCTCCTCGGATGGTAGGGAACACATGTGTGTTTTTCGTTCCAATTTTGAGTTGCGGAGCCCACGAGCCCGTTTGTGACCCAAATTTTGACCCGACTATTTTTATAGCAATATGGGTATCGTTAGTCTCGCATTAATGTGTAGATTCTTGTTTTGATAGTGTGGTGGCTTGCGGATACTCCTCGGGGAGATAGGATCCGGTCTTGTAGATTGGATTGTGCGCATGCTTGGCCTTTCCAGTAGGTTAAAGTTTACTTCCTAGACTGAGTATACTTAGATTATATATATTTATATGTTATTGGAATGTTAGGTTGGATTATATGTAGAATTAGGCTTAAATCTCGTGACTTGTATTAATTTGGCCATTTTGTATATTAGATTTGGAATATTTTTTGTCATCCTTAATAGGCTTTTAGGAGGTTTTAGAGGTTGAGTGGATGCATGTAGTTGTTTTCATGGTTATCTTTCCGTTGTTTTTGGCTTTTATTGATTGTGTGTAAATTATGGGCCCAAGACCATAACTTGGATTTGGACGGAGTCCCAGATCAGTTTCCTTGGTTGAAGGGTGCTTTGCCCTGAATTGCCTTGTGGTGTAATACATTCCGTGATTTTAGGACATTGCATGTTCATATTACATTTATATACCTGCGGCACGGAAAGGAAATGTGTTCGAGGCTTTTGGTTTGAAACTTGAGGATTTTGTGATATTCATTTTTCAGATTTTAAAGGAGTTTTACTGGGTTTTTAACACTGGTTTTGGAACGGAAAGGGATAACACTACTTTCGTGCCAGTCCGAGGGGTATTCCTTGATCTTTTCTCCACTATACCTATTTTTATATGCACAGTCCAATGAGGTATTTCCGGGCTAATACTATTATGTGCCTATCTTTATATACATAGTCCGATGAGGTATTTCTGGGCTAATACTTTTATGCACTTTTATGTGCCTATTCTTTAAGCATAGTCCGATGAGGTATTTCCGGGCTTATACTATTCATATATATATGCATAGTCCGATGAGGTATTTCTGGGATTATACCATTCATATATATACGCATAGTCCGATGAGGTATTTTCAGGCTTATATCATTCATATATATATGCATAGTTCGATGAGGTATTTCTGGGCTTATATTATCATGCACTCATACATCACATCATATCCCATCGCATTGCATTAGTTTGAGTGCACTTGGATTGTTGGTTTCCTGGATTGATTCTGTTATTTGTTCATTCTTGTTGGTTTGATTTGTTCCCTTTTTGGTTTTATAACTAGATTTAGGTGGATACCTGTATTTTTGCTTATTTTCCGATAATGTATTACTTATATGTTATCTCTCTGCGCTTGGTCGGCCTATGATGCCTACTGAGTACCCATTGTCTTGGTGCTCATACTACACTTCTGTATCTTTTTCGTATAATTATTAGTTAAGCTTTTCCCATTGGTCGCATTAGAGACTTGTGCAGCTTTTGGGGATATTCGAGACTAGGGTAAGCACCTGACGATTGGGGCTTGACTACATCTCATATTTTGTACTGTTACTCTTATATATTCAAAGACAGTTGTACTTATCATTTGTTATTTCTAGCACTTGTATTCTATTAGAAGATTTGTACTGTCGATACCAAGTCTTGGGGTTGGTGTAGTTTCTTTATGTATATATTTTGGGTTATTGCTTTTGCTTTGTCCTATCTTTACTTTGTGCTTTCGCTTATTTCTCCTTATTGTGCAGATTGGTAGGTAGTAGCCCATTACTAACCATTCTGGGCTACGGGGATTGGTTCGCCTACTGGGAGGTTGTAGGTGCCATCATGACCTGAGAAATCGGGTCGTGACATCAACAGTGACGGTGGTAGCATAACAACAAGCAACAACGACAACAACTGATAAGTTGGTAATCTACCAATTTATTGATCCTAAATCCATGAATTATTGCTACGTTTTGAATAGATTTAGAGGTTCTTATGGCCTTTATTGATGTCTATGCAGGTACTTTTGATAAATGATGAGAAACAAGGAAATGGACCCAAAAAGATCTCAAAAGGAGTGAAGTGTGAAGTGTGAAGTGTGAAGTATTTCAAAAGCTAGAGATTCTGACCTGAGATGCGGCGATCGTGCAACACGCACAAGCCGAGGTGCAAACCGCACCTCTTCTGCATGATGTTGCAAAAGCCACTAAAGAATCTGTTAAGAGGTGCGGTCGTTATGCGATGCGTACATCCAAAAGTGCGAACTGCACCACCTTCGCACGAAGCTCCCAAAGTCAGCTGAAGTCACTGGTCCAATCGAAGAGGATGTGTGACGTGTACATCACGACATGTGAACAACACGTCACACCACACACCACCCGAAGGGGCATTTTTATCCTAAATTTTAGTGACATTTTGGGAAGCTATAAAAGGCTCATTTAGGCTCATTTGTAAATATGCTACTTCAGTCCTGAATATTTTAGAAAGCTTTTTGCCTTAAGAACAAGTTTTCCTCTCAACAGGAAGAGGGTTTGAATCCATTCTCTTGGTTAACCATTTGTGTACTCAAATTAAGCTTGGAACTTGAGATTTAGCTCTAATGAAGAGGATTTTGACTTATCCATTTGGTATATCTTTCTCCTTTGCTATGACTGGCTAATTTCTCTTGTCTAGGGGTGTGTTGATAATGGGTGGTTGACAAATGGGTGTGAGTGTTGTTAATTCATCTTTATAATTGCTTATTTTACATGGGTCTAGTAGTTTCACATAGTTTTAATCCTAAAAGATATGGGTCTAGTAGTTTCACTAAGTTTTAATCCTAAAATTAGTGGTTGCAAACATTAATATTCATTACTTGACTATGTGATTGCTTGAAAGAGGATTTCATGGTTTCAGATGTGAAATTGCTAGTGGGAACTTGGGACTCCATCTAGATTTGAGACTAGAAATAGCTCTTATCAAAGGAATCACCCATTTAAGGGTCTAAGCTAGAGATATTCAGACCTTCCCAAGCTTAGGTTGGTTATTTGTCGATCAAACCGATGATGCTCTAATTAAGATCATCGGATATATGATTGTTGATCAAAAGATAACAATCCATACCCATGACTAACACTACTTATTTCAAGGAGCAAGAACAAATGTGAATTGATAATCACCCGCTTTTGTTTATTATCTTTTAATTAAATTGTGATTGTAGTGACAACATACCGATTCCCCCAATCTTTTACTTTTCTTGTTTTAGCAATTACTCTCACCTTGAACTCAATTTGACACAATCTTAATTTAGTTAGCTCCAAGTTTCTTGGGTATGACCCCAACACTCATTGGGAATTATAAATTTTGTTTTGTTGCACGATCATCGTGACCTCCTACTTAGGGAGCATGATTTGAGCGTTCATAAAAAATGGCATCGTTGCCGGGGACTTGAGTTGATAGCTATTTTTGATTGTAGATTTGAAATCAATTTGTAGATTTATTGTTCTTTTATTTTGTTTGTTGTTTTTGATTTGAACAGGTTGCATCTAGGGATCCCAAATACTTCTCACTCGACCCATATGTACTTGTTGAGGTGAATAAAGTAGACCATAGGTTGTTGATGTAGGGAGCCGAAGGGGAAATGGGTGCTACCTCTGCTAAAGAAATTGATGAATGGAGGAAGAATGGTGCACAAAGGTATAGAGAACTATCAATCGCTAAAATACTACTTGAATTCATAACCATGAATGTGATGAACAACAAAGTTAAGATAGTTAACACCATTGGTGTTGTTTTGGCTGTGAGATTAGTAGAAGAAGTGGAGTGTTCTAGTGAATATAGTAAGGAAACATTGACTTGAAATCATAAGATAGCTTCCAATGAATGTCTCGAAAAAGCAAGCCCATGTCCGGGGAGACAAGATCATGGGAATCAAGGTTGTAATGTAAATAATGATGGTTCTAGAGTTGAAAGTATGCTTGCAAGAGTGCTAAAAAAGGTAGTGTCCATTAACGAAGGTGTTAGGAGTTTGAGGTACGATCTTGGATGTTGGGCTCAAACCCTGCATTCACACTCCATCGCTATCAAATGACTTGAAGAAAGAATGTTTTTGCTTACCTCCCAATTCGAATCTAAGCAATTATAGAGAGATGAAGGAATAGATTGTGAGAGGGAAGCTGACTAAAATAATCACTAGAGCTCCAATACTTATGTGTCTCCACCTAAGGCTGATGCCCATACATATCAGCCTACTCTGAGCAATCCCGGACATTCAAAAATCAAAGATATGTTCTCTCTAGTTTTGAAAAAGGTCGAGTTAATCGATAGTGGGGTGAAGGATCTAAAGAGAAAAGTGTCAACTCTTCACCAAATGGTGAGCTCACACTCGACTTCAATTAATAATTTTCAGGGAAAAATGAATCATTTATCTTTACAAATGAATCCTCAGATTAAGGGGACACTTCCAAGTGACACTATAATGAACACGAATAACGATGGACATATTATTACAATTATCACTAAGAGTGGACGAATGTGTAGTGGCGTGAAAAAGACATCTGATGAGGTTGTTGTAGAGCCAAATGATAAAGTGGAAGAGGAGATGGTGCTTTATAATGAAGTGGATGAAAATCCGATGGTTGGGGTGAAACCTAGTGCACCGAACATGAGTTCTAACGATGGTCACATGATTGAAGAGAAGGATGAGGCAGATCCTCCTTCTCAAGTTTCTATTAATATCGATGAGTAGGTTCCTAGTATACTGAATGACCCACATCCTATGCCGAATGGAACCCCTCCTTATCCTCAAAGATTGACCAAAAAGAAGGAGGAGAATCAATTCAAAAAATTTGCGGACATGTTTAACAAGTTGTCCATCAACATTCCTTTGGTCGATGCATTACAGCAAATGCCCGAGTATGCAAAGTTCGTGAAGGAGCTTCTCAAGAAAAAGTGAGTCAAGAAGTATTTGGGCCTACTGGAAGAGGTCGTATTCTTAGGAGAAATTTATCTTGGCAAACTTTGAATAAGAGGTACCATCGTTGAGCTGTGACGTTAAACCAAGCGCTTCTTGGGAGGCAACCCAAGCATGCACCTATACTTTCCGTATTTTTTGCTTTACATTGTTATTTTATGTGTTGTTTTTATTGGCTTTGTAGTTAGGAACCAAGCTAAGGGTGTTGGATAAAATATCAAGAGGTGTGCTGCACTATGCGATCGCATGATACACTATGCATATCGCACACTGGTTTTATACTACCAACAAGAACACTGGCAATTCCATCAAACAATCAGCCCTTCATGCGATGGGTGGGGCGATCGCACATCATGATATGCATTTCGCATGTCCTTTGCACAGTAGTAGCCAGAACACTGGCACCAAAATCTCATATGGTCTTGCGCCTACTGATGCGGCTCACCCCATAGCATGTGCATTTTGCACAAGGTTCCAGGGAGTACCTTCTTCCTTGAACACTCTAATTTCATTGAGGACAATGCCTCGTTTTGGTTGGAGGGTGCTTTAAGTTTGGTAATCACCTTGTTAATAGTAATTTAGAAATAAACTCCGAAGATTTTCTTAATACCATGGTTTTTTCCCAAGGAGCAAAAGTTTTGATTATTATTCTATTTTCTTTTCTTTTGTTTTTGTGTCGAACCGGGTTGGTGTTTCCCTATGATAGATTGAGAGATGACTTTCTTAAGGGAAAATTCCATGTTTTAGTGTTAGAATTGAGTCCGTAGTTGCTTATCTCGAAATTGGCCCACCAAAAAGTTTCTCTTGCAAATTCTTTTGGAAATAAAAGGAAGAAGGGAAATGAATTTTTGAAGAAAAGCATTATCTTGTCATGACTTATACACTCTCGCTTTGGCTTGATTGACTCACAAACGAGTGTCTAATGAACTCAAAATATCTTGTCAAAAAACATATGTCCCAATTGGTTTTGAGACTAATGTAAGAAGTCTTGTGGCATGATGCCTTGTGTGGTGAGGCTTTACCTTGATTCTTGTGCATAAGTATCGTCTAGAACTTGCCCCGAATGAGATTCAAGGCAAAATTCTAGGTGTGACCGAGCTTGGAAGATGACCTTAGGCCCTTTTTGATAACCACTTTGCCCAAATGACTTCCCATGACTTCAACCCTAAAGAAATCCTTTGAGCTTGTGACCGTTCTTTGGCACCTTGTTAACACCTTGACCTTCTTGGAACCTCTATCTTGGCACCCATCCTCCCTAATTGCTTAAACATGAAATTGTAGGCTAAAAGCCTAAGTTTGGGGGTGTACGTGATCAAATGAGGAGAAGAAAAGAAATTCACTCAAAGTGCAAGGTAGCACCTTAGGTTTGGATTGAAAATTTTCTCCAAAAGTTCAATCCAATGGGAAAAATGAAAAGCAAAAATAGGTGATACCAAACAAAGGCGATACAAGGAGTTTGAATTAACATGAGTAAAAAGGAGAAATCTTGGGTTGTGTGATGGAGAAATAAGGTGAAGATAAAATGTAAAAATGTGAGCGGTGTTCAAAATGAGAACAAAGAGCATTAGAGAGGTGTAGTCACTTGAACCAAATGAAAATTCACACCTTAGCCCTAGCAAACATTGTAACCTGCTTGTCCTTGGTGATTTTGAGCTTGGCTACCCTACATTAGTGGCGATATATATGAAGGGCAAGCCTATGGTTCGATGCGTGTGCACTTGAACTTCCTTGAGAGAGCGAGAGTTTTTTTGATTCTCCTATAATCTCGATTGTTTGTGAATTGAATGATTGTGAGTGGGATTATCTCTTGTGGTGAGTGGCATCATGCACTAGAATTGAAACATGAGGTCTCTATTTCAATTGAGGGGAATGAATGAGACAAGTTATGTGGCAAATCTCGAGGCAAAACTTGACAGTCCATACTAATGACTTGAGAAGCTTAAATGTATTATTTTAAATGGAAAAATTCCCTTAATTTTGAATGAGAAATGAAGTCCTTTCGGAAAAAGTTTTGAAATAGCCAAAAGCCTCGAGTTTGTGGGGGATCAAATTGAGATAAGCATCGTAGTTGAGTCTTTTTTTTTTGTTTTTTTTGTAGTGTAGATTAGTCTCTTGTGCCTAATTGAGTCTAAAGAATAATTCATCTCTTGTCTTGTGAGTATCTTGCTTGAGGACAAGCAATAGTTCAAGTTTGGGGGTTTGATAAGTCGGTAATCTACCAACATATTGAGCCTAAATTCATGAATTATTGCTATGTTTTGAATAGATTTAGAGGTTCTTATGGCCTTTATTGGTGTCTATGCAGGTACCTTTGATAAATGATGAGAAACAAGGAAATGGACCAAAAAAAAGCTCAAAAGGAGTGAAGTGTGAAGTTTTTCGAAAAGCTGGAGATTCGGACCTGAGATGTAACGGCAGTGTGACATGCACAAGCAGAGGTGCAAACCGAACTTCCTCCGTATGAAGTTGCGAATAAGAATCTGTTAAAAGGTGCGGTCACTGTGCAACGCGCACATCCCAAGGTGCAAACCGCACCACCTTCGCACGAAGCTCCCAAAGTCAGCTGAAGTCACTGGTCTAATCGAAGAGGATGTCTGACGCGCACATCATGATATGCGAACCATACGTCACGGCGCACACCACCGGAAGGGGCAATTTTGTCCTAAATTTTAGTGACATTTTGGGAATCTATAATGGCTCATTTAGGCTCATTTGTAAATATGCTACTTCAGTCCTGAATATTTTAAAAAGCCTTTTGCCTTAAGAACAAATTTTCCTCTCCAAAGAGAAGAGGGTTTGAAACCATTCTCTTGGTTAACCATTTGTGAACTCGAATTGAGCTTGGAACTTGAGATTTAGCTCTAATGAAGAGGATTTTGACTTACCCATTTGGTATATATTTCTCCTTTGCTATGAGTGGCTAATTCTCTTGTCTAGGGGTGTGTTGATGGTGGGTGCTTGACAAATGGGTGAGGGTGTTGTTAATTCATCTTTCTAATTTCTTATTTGACATGGGTATAGTAGTTTCACCAAGTTTTAATCCTAAAATTATTTGTTGCAAACATTAATTTTCATTACTTGACTATGTGATTGCTTGAAAGAGGATTTCATGGTTTCGGATGTGAAATTGCTAGTGGAAACTTGGGACTCCATCTAGATTTGAGGCTAGAAATAGCTCTTATTGAAGGAATCACCCATTTAAGGGTCTAAGTTAGAGATAGTGTGATCTTCCCAAGATTAGGTTGGTTGTTTGTCGATCAAACCGATGATGCTCTAACCAAGATCATCGGATATATGGTTGTTGATCGAAAGATAACAATCCATGTCGATGACCAACACTACTTATAGCAATAAGCGAGAACAAATGTGAATTGATAATCACCCTAGACCATGACTAAAGCCCCATCGGATAAACATCCCTAATCGCCTACTCTATTTGATAGACCCGCTTTTGTTTATTTGTTTTTAATTGAATTGCGATTGTAGTGACAACATCTCAATTCCCCCAATCTTTTACTTTTCGTTCTTAAGCACTTACTCTCACCTTGAACTCAATTTGACACAATCTTAATTTAGTTAGCTCCAAGTCCCTTGGGTACGACCCCGACACTCATTGGGAATTATAAATTTTGTTTAGCTGCACGATCGTCGTGACCTCTAACTTAGGGAGCATGATTTGAGCGTTCATTAGCAGCGTGAAGGTATGTGAGGGCTCTGCGTCGGGGAAAGATAGGGGATATGGCAGAGGAGGGAGAAGGCAAAGGAGGGGGACGCCGGAGTGAGGGGGCGCTAGAGGGATGGAGACAACAGAATGAGGGTGTGTGAGGGTGGTGGGTGCCACGCCGATCGCAGAGAGAGAGAGTAATGTGAGGGTGTGTGAGGTGTTCTAGGGTTTTTAGTTAAATGAAATTTTAAAAAAATGCAAAAACCGACCAACTGTGGTGGGTTTTAATAAAATGAAATTTTAAAAAGGTAAAAACCGACCAACTTTTTCCAGTTTTATTAAATTATTTTAAATATAATTAATAAAAATTATTTAATCATCAATGTATTTTATAAACTCGGATACATTATTGGTTTGTTATATTACTCAACGAGTATGATACTAAACTCGGATACATTATTGGTTTGTTATATTACTCAACGAGTATGATACTATAAAATGTATTCCATACTACTTGGATGGATTATCGATATGTTAATTAATTAATTAGCTTTTGAATATGTACTATATATATGTACATCACTACACGAGACATATATTCAAGACAATGGACCAGTAATAGATAGGACTTGGTTAGTTACGTTACTCAACGATCGTCATCGTATTTTACCTCATATGTACGTAATACAATGTATTCCACTACTTGGATGGATTATCGATTAGTTAATTATCTTTTGAATATGTACTATATATATATATTTATATATACGTACATCACTAAAGACGAGACATATATATTCAAGACAATACACCATTAATAGATAGGACTTCATTAATTATATTACTCAACGATCGTATATTACCTCATATATGTACGTAATACAATGTATTCCATACTACTTGGATGAATTATCGATCGGCTAATTAGCTTTTGAATACGTACTATATGCGTACATAGCTACACAAAAACATATATTCAAGACGACAGATCATTACTATATAGGACTTGGTTATGTACATTACTCAATGATCATATATTACTTGGTGTGTACGTAATACAATGGTAATTCACTAATTGGATGGATTATCGATTAGTTAATTAGCTTTTGAATACGTACTATATATATACGTACATCACTAGATGAGACATATATATATATATATTCAAAATGATGTACCAATATAATATATAGGAATTGGTTAATTACATTTCTCAACAATCGTATATTAACTCATATCTACGTATTCCATACTACTTGGATATGGATCATCAATCGGTTAATTAATTAGCTTTTGAATTCGTACTATATACATATATACTAGACGAGTTATTAAAGACGACATACCATTAATATATATAGGACTATTGGTTAATTACATTTCTCCAACGATCGTATATTACCTCATATGTACGTAATACAACAGATTTCATACTACTTGGGTCATTATCGATCGGTTAATTAGCTTTTGAATACGTACATTACTAGACGAGACATATATTCAAGATGATGAACCATTAATATATAGGATTTGATTAATTAAATTACTCAAAAATTATATATGTACGTAATACAACATATTTAATATTATTGTTATGTTAATAAATAATAATATATATAAAAATAATTATATATTTTTTTTTAAAAAAAACTGACCTCATGAGGTGAGTTTTATCAAAATATATAAGAACAAATCGACCAACTGTGGTCGGTAATAATTAACAAAAAAAATTATTTTTTAATCGAGACAAAACTGTCCAAAAGTGGATGATTTTTTAATATTAAAATTATATATTATATAAAAAACCATCCTCAAGTAGATGGTTTGTTCAAAAATAAAATATTATATTATATATTATATCCAAAACCGTCCACAAGTGGACGGTTTATTCAAAAACAAAATTATATATTATATATTATATAAAAAACCATCCATAGGTAAATGGTTTTGTCAATAATAAAATTATATATTAAATATTATTTATAAAATTAAATTTATATTTTTATTATGAATTTAAAATAATATATATTATATATTTTTTTTATCTATAACCGACCAAATATGGTCGGTTTTTTCAATTAATTTTTTACCGAGAAATATTCCCACCATTTATGGTCGAAAAATCATTTTCTCACAATTTTCTTTTAAGAAAACCGACCACGTTTGATTGATTTTGTAGTTAAAAATAATAATTATCACAATAACCAACCACATTTGGTCGAAAATTACAGACGACGAATTTGTGATCGATTTTCTGTGGTGGGTTTTCCGGTTTGTTTTAGTAGTGATATTTGAGAAGGTTCTAAAACCCTTTTTAGGGTGTGTACCTGAGAGAATAATTCAATTTTTACTTTCCCAAGGAAGAGCATTGAGAGTACACTTTCTCTTTTCTTCTTCCTCATTGAAAAACACCATTTGTAAGGAATTTGAGCTTGGAATTGGGACTTAGCTTATAAAATGAATGGAATTTTGGGAAACCCATTTGGTATATTTTGTTGTTCCTTTAATATAAGTAGATAAATTTTATTCTAGGGGTATGTGCATGATGGGTGTATGAATTTGGGTATGGGTATTGATTAATTGTGCTTATAATTGATTATTTAGTATGAGTCTATTGAATTCTTCAAGATTTAATTATAAAATTGATAGTTGCAAACATTGATTGAGTTTACTAATTTTGTACATGCTTGAAAGAGGAGTTCATAAATTGGGTAAGAATTCAATAGTGGATATTTTGGATTTCCACCATAAATTAAGGCTAGAAATAGTTTAATTAAAAGAATTTTTCATCTAAGAATCAAATCTAGAAATAGTGTGATTCACCAAAAGTATTAATTGGTTGGTTTAAGATAAATCTATGGTGCTTGATAAAAGACTATGGTACCTATATTTGGAAGGTTGAGAGACTACCAAATATAGATTAAACCAAGCTACCCATACCATTAATCAAAAGTTCACATGATTAATCAATTCCCTATCCCATTGTAGAACTCCATCGGAAGCATACCCCTAGTCCTCCTTTTCTTGATCATCAAATCGTGTTTACGTTGTTCTCCTGTTAAAATTGTGATTCGTTAATTCCCAAAACTTTTACCCCAATTTTACTTTTGTTTGCTTGAACACTTACTCACTCTAGTAATTGTTATTCAATAATTTATTGGCGATTCATCATCCCATTCTCCAAATATATAACCCTGACATCCATTGGGTTATTCATTGTTTTGCACAATGATCATTACCACCTCCTACGGGAGAGTGCTTTTGAACATCATAAAAAATGGCACCATTGTCGGGGAATGGTTGTTGATTTGCCATTTGATTGTCATTTAGTTCACTTTTGTTAAGTACTTTTCTCTTTTACTTTTTTGTTGTTTGTGTCATTTAGAACAGGTTACCCATGAGTCAATCGAGTGATCAAGAAAGTGTTGACGGATTTATGGATGTGGAAGTGGACCCGTTGTCCATGGCATTATGGGTGCAATCAGCCTACCCCCAACCATTGGAAATGTCATTTTCCACGTGACGAGCACAATGCTTGATTTGATACAAATAAAAGGACTCTTTGGAGGGCTGGCTCATGAAGATTCCAATCGACATATTCGAAACTTTGTTTAAATATGTCAGTCTTTCAACATCCACAATATATCCTAAGAGTTGATCCGACTCTGATTGTTTCCATTCTCTCTTACGAGGGAAGCAGCAACGTGACTTGAGGAGCTCCCAAAGGTCTCTATTACAACATGGAATGGACTAGTAGAAGCCTTCTTGGTGATATTTTTCCTACCTTCTCGGATGATGCAGTTGAGGGATGATATCACCAATTTTCAACAACTACCATATGATCCATTGCATGAAGCATGGCTAAGGTTTAAGAAGAAGCTATTGTTATGTCCATACCATGGTTTTCCAGATAATGTTTTCCTTAAAAGCTTCTATCTAGCTCTAGACTCTATGAACAAATCAGTGGCGAATAACATCACATGTGGAACACTTATGGACAAAAACTATGGTCTCGTTGCGGCTCTCTTAGATTGAATGACGAAAACCAATAGGGCATGGCATACTATAGAAGCCGATGTCTCATCGTGTGTTACTTCTTCTTTTATGACTAGTGAGATGAGGATAAACGAGGAGGAAAGAGATGAGACCATGACAAAAATGATTACTCAAATTGACTTGTTAGCCAATCATATAATGGGAGCTGAGACAAAGAGTGTCAATGCCATAGGTACTTATGGTTATACATATCATGATGAAGTTTGTACTCATACATTGGAAGATAAGGAGCTTTGTTTTCTAGCGACGGGTTCTTGACCCGGATATCAAGGTGCCAACCAAGGTCCTTGGCATTTGAGAGATGAGAATCAAGGTTGGAACTGAGAAAAGGTCACTAATGGAGGGATATAGAGCATGGTAGAGACCGTAAAGGTGAATGCAGTGAACTGAGAGAAACATTGATTGATATAATCACCGAAGTGCTAATCACTTTGTGCCTTAACCAAAAGAAAAATGTTGCTCCATAACAGCCAAGTGTGAGTAACCCTGTACATTCATAGTTTGAAGATATGTTATCTCAAGTGTTGAAAAAAGTTAAATCAATGGATAGCAGGGTGAATGAATTAAAAAGTGAGGTATCCACTCTTTATCAAATGGTGAGTTCACACTCGGCATCAATCAAGCACTTAGAGGCTCAAATGAACCTGCATTTGAAAGGTACTCTTCCAAGTGACACTCTTGCGAGTCCAGAAAATGATGGCCATATGATGGCAGTTGTGACTCGAAGTGGAAGAATTCTTAGTGGAGTGAGGAAACCAACTATGGAAGTTATGAGGGAGCAAGATGACAAGATAGAAGAGGAAGTCATGATTGAGAAAAAGAGTGATGAAAGTCTAGGTATTATGGTGACGCTTGGTGCATCCAATGTTGTTTAAAATGATGATAGCCTACATGAGGAAAGGGACGAGACTGAGTGTCCTCCTCAAATTGCTATTGAGATTGAGGAGGAATCCCCGAGTGTGCCAAAGCCATTACCTTAAGGACCTCCTTTGTATCCTCAGAGCTTAATCAAGAAAAAGGAGGATAATCAATTCAAAAAGTTTGTAGACATGTTCAGAAAATTATCCATCAATATTCCTTTGGTTGACGCTCTTATGCAAATGCCCGGTTATGCTAAATTTATGAAGGAGCTGCTAAAGAAGAAACATATGATTAATGTGGGGATGGTTGAAGTGTCCTATAGTTGTAGTGCTATCATGACGAGCAATATATCTTTTAAACAAGAGGATACGGGAGCTAACAAAATTATCAAAATTTTATTCTGAGCATGTTCACCAAGAATGTTGACTGAAGTCAACAATTTTAAAAGCCTAAAGCTCTAAAACAAGAAATGGCCAAAGAGACCAAACAAACAGCCCAGGAAGCACACTACCGATCCTAACAAGCCATAAATGACTTGGGGCCACTACAGGCAAGCTCTAACAGTACAAGAAAGGTGAAAATGCATAAATAACCAGAGGAGTCATTACAACGCTCGATGGGGATATTATTTGATGTCTTGGTAAAAGTAGACATGTTCATCTTGCCGGTTAATTTTATGGTGTTAGATTGTGATGTTGATCTTAAGATGCCCATCATTTTGAGGCATCCACTTTTGTCCACCGGAAGGGCTCTTGTTGATGTGGAACATGAGAACTCAAATTGTCACGGAGAAGTGAAGAAGTCACATTCAATGTGTGTCAACCCACCAAACCACCAGATGAGTATAGTGTTGTTTCCATGATTGCTACTGAAAGAGAGATGGTTGAAGTACCGGGTGAGGGTGATATCAAGGATGCACCGATTAATGATCAACTTGTGGTATTTAATGCTTGAGAAAGGAAGAATACGAAGGGGTTGCTCTTGCTTAAGCCACAATACATGGTAGACATGCACATGAATCCAAATGACATCCGTCAAGTGCCCATATCTATGATGTTGTCAACTTGGAAACAAGAGGAGGTGATGAGGATTTTGAAGAAGTACTTCCAATACTTTGGATGGGGTTATGCCAATCGTATTATCATTCTACCAAGAGAATATTAAGAGTTGAGGTACTATCGTTGAGCCGCGACATAAAATCAAGTGCTACTTGGGAGGCAACCCAAGTGTTTTTAGTAGATTTCTTTTACCTTTTGTTGTTTTTGGTGTGTTTTAGTAATGCATGGAGATTGAAAAATAGCTAAGTGGAACAAAATTCTTGGAGGTAATGTGCGATGGCCATGCATTTCACACGCCTCATTCTACAGACGCATGGGGCATCGCACCAGACAACTAGTGAGCTGAGAAGAAAAATAGAAAGCGGAAGGCATGTGCGACCAGGGGTGTGAATCGCACCCTCCACTATGCATGTCACCTCTACCATTGCATGCCAAAATAGAGAACTAGAAATATTTGGGCTAAAAAATGTCACGTCCTTAAGTGACATGCGAGATGCATATTTTCATATGTGAATCACAAGTCACGACGCACGTGCAGGTAAGTTTAAAGAAATTGTTGACCTACCTAACAAAAACTTTGACCTGCGTCTTCTCCACTTCCTTATCCCTTTTAAACCGTCACCTTCTTACTTTTTCTCCCACAACTCTCACAAAAACCTCCATTACTCTCCACTAATACTCCCCAAATCTTCCAAACATTCCCTTAAATCTCCTTATCCCTCAAAACTACTCCATCACCGGTGCTAAACTATCTCTCCACCGTACTTTTAAAAGCAAAAAAGTTGGGTCTCCATTATTAGGCACTAAAAGGTTCAAGTTTTTGCTTTTTGCTCCCTCACCTTAACTTATCATAAGTTCCTCAATGTTAAATCCTTATTTTTAAGTAGATTGTGAACGTTATTTGGGAAGCATGCTAGTTTAATCCTCTATATTAATTTTAGGCAAGATCTAATTTTTGGGACCCCAATTTTGGGGCTTATTGTTGATTTTACTTGAGAAAAACTTGGTAAATCTTGATTATAGATTGATGCATGCAACTTGTGTTAATTTTTAGCCCGTAATTTTGTGTTTTTGGGTGAAGATTTAGTAACCCACTTAAGTTGATACACGATTTGGCCCAATGATAGATTGGGTGACGTCATTCTTAAGGGTAAATTGTTATCTTCACAAGGTTTTGGTTGAATAGTGTTATGTGGGCTGAAATTGTTGATACCACTGCACCCTTGTGTTATTTCAAGTGATTATTATTGTTCGGTGACCACTTTGGTTGAGGGGAGTCAACTCTTGTTGCGATGAATATGTATGATTGATTTTCATGAATGCTTAATATTCCTGATGATAGATGGGGTAACGTCCATCTTAAGGGAAGTCGTTAAGTAAATCTTTCATAATGTGTAGGTCTTGTTAATGTTTGATATTTTATGGGGAAGTCTAAGTACCCGGATAACTTGTTAATGGGTCAAATATAGTGCTAGTAATGCTTAAGCTTTGTTAGATTTTGTGTTCCTAAGCCTTGTTTGCACGTGCATTGCACATGTATGGCTCTGTGAGTCACATACGCAACACACATTAACTCGAGGAATTGAAAAATTCATACTGTGGCCATGTGCATTTCACATGAAACATGAAGATCTTCACTTGCGAAATGCATAAGGCATCGCATGTCTATGTTAAGTGTGCCAGTATACTGCCTGAAGGGGTAAAGCCACATGCAATGCGTAAACTAGCTGAGGCATTTTGCAGATGCCTTTGCACTCCTCAATTGATTTTAGTCAGGTATCTTCTAGCTCTGCTCTGCATATAACTCGCACATGCATGGTCATTTGATGTCCTTCTCCCTCTAATATGGATTCAATTTCTTTTTAATTAATAGATTTTTATAGCAATTCATCCATTGTTCTCGACGCTAACATCTACTTGCAGGAATATGACTTTTTGTAGGCGTCGCCCAAAAAGACATGCCGATAATGAAGCTTCAAGATCTGAAAATCCTGTTGTCCCTGTGCAAAATGTGGGACCATCTGAGTTGCAAATTTGGTTTGGCCTTTAGGGGCTAGAGGCCTAATATCTTAAGTTTTTTGATAAGCGCCCATTCTTGTAAGAAGTTGGGTTTGATGTAGACTCCTTAGAAGATGAGTTACCAAATATAGCCAAGCAGTTCGATGAAAGGGACTCGGATCAATTGGCTAAAGCTCCCGACCCTTATTTCCCAGAATTGGTATGGGAGTTTTATGCTTCTTACTGGTCCAAGAAAGACATTCTAAAGCACAAAGGTCCAATGAGCAAGATACCATGCCAACAATCAGTTTTAGTGAGAGGCAAAGAGGTTGATATTACCCCTGAAGCCATTAATTCTATAGGATGGGATGATAAACCAAGATCGATATCAGGGAATACTTGACGCATAGCTACAAAGGTTGACCAATACGCTTGGATGGATAGTGTCATTACCAAAGGGGATCCTTTTTGGGCAGTTTCAAATGGGCACATCTCTCGTCATGATCTTAAGTTTGAGGCTTAGATATGATTGGATTTTGTATGCATCCGGCTTATTCAGACTCACCACACCACCAATGTGACTATAGAGGTGGCTATTCTCATCGCATGCATAATGTCTAAAATTCAAATAAATGAAGGGGAAATCATTGCAGAACAATTTAAGAGAAGAGCTAGACATGATTCCACATCCATAGTCTTTCCTATTCTCATCTTTAATTTGTGTTTATGGGCACAATATCCTCTATTCTGGCCATTGGAAAAAATTCAATAAGTAACTGGCATAGTTTATTTGGACACAATGCGAGACAAAGATGATCTACACATAAAAAGAGACGCCTTCCTAAAAATCCAAATGCACTGGTAGATACAGAGCACACTGAAAATATTGCACATGATCATTTAGAAGATCCACCTCCTTTCTATGGGGTGACATCTGCCACTCACACTGTTCTCCAAGCCACTTCAGCTTCAGGTAGCTTAATCATGCTTACTTTCCTTGCTCTCCACAACAAGGAGAATTTGCACAAGATAGTTAAGAATATTCCAAGCATGACTCAATCCACTATCAAGTAAGCCTTAAAACTGGTATGGGCTAATTTACATAGACTGTGCACCCAGGTTGACATAGTGGAGCAGGATGTTGGGGTACTCTAAAAAGAAGTACCTCAGTCCACATCAAAAATCCCACACTTTGACCTCAACTTACCGGCTCCTGATTCTACATCACCTCAAAAGACTAAGAGTTTTCCATATGATTGGTGGGTCAGGAAACCCCACAAACTACATGGTCCGTATCTGAAATCCAACAAGTATGCCCGCCAAACAAAGATGTTGTGCTATCACTAGAACCACCAATGCAAGTGAACCCCTTATCTAACATGGCAACCAGAGATCCTCGAACTAGACCTAGTTAGGTGGCTCCACCTTCATCATGTTATGGGAAGTTGTCGACCCTCCTAGTCCCTTTCAAGTTAGATGGGACCCATCAATTCCTTTGATGTAAGGTTTTAGATTGATCTATCACATGTATATGTTCAAGCATCACCATCCAGGCCTACGAGAAAACCATACCGTTACTATTTGAGAAGGTGTCATCGCCAACCTTAGAGTCCCAGGGAGTTCTTGCACTTTATCTCTTTGTACAAGCTTCTACGCATTAGAGGTAATGCTTTGTTTAAGTTTGGGGGTGTAATTAGTATTTTAAGACACTATGAAGCATGTCTAAATATACATTGTTGGTTCTTGTGTTCTTAATTATGCCCCTGACGGGATTGAGTTTTCATGATGCTTTGAATGTGAATGTCGGGTTGGTCCTACACGCTCAATTGTTTTATTGTCATACCTTGCAAAGGTGCTTATTTCCTATGCCAGGATTGTTCTCCATTTGATCAACAAGCGCTTTAATTTTGATCGCCTTGTTAATAGTAGAGTAGTTGAATAAAATCCAAGGTTTTTCTTCATAACACGGTTCTTTCCAAAGGAGCAACTATTTTCTTTTGTTTATTTTTGTGTCGAACCGGGTTGGTGCTTCCCTATGATAGTTTCAGAGGAGACTTTCTTAATGGAAAATGCCAAGTTTTAGTATTAAATTGAGTTCGTATTTTGCTTATCTCAAAATGGGCCCGCCAAAAATGATCTTGGTAAGATATTTTACAAAATTAAGGAAATAAGGGAAAATTAATTTTGCTAAAGCATTCTCTTGTCATGACTTGAACATGCCCCATTTGGCTTGATCAATTCACAAATGAGTGTGTAAAAAAACTTGGAATATCTTGTCAAAAGTCATTTGTCTCAATTGATTTTGAGACTAAATCTGAAATTCTTGTGTTGTGTTGCCTTGTGTGGTAAGGTTATACTTCATTCTTCTGTATATGTGTTGTCTAGAACTTGCCCCAACTGTGATTCAAGGCAAAATCCTAGATGGTACCGATCTTGGAAGATGACCTTAGGCTCTTTTTGAATAGCCACTTCACCCAAATTGACTTCCCTTTACATTGATCCTAGTAAGCCCCTTTGAGCTTGTGACTTTTCTTTGGCACCTTGTTAGACACCTTAACCCTTTTTGAACCCTCTATTCTTTCACATGTCCTCCCTAATGACTAGAAAGTGAAATGTAGGCTAAAATCCTATGTTTGGAAGGGGGGGAATTGAAATGATAACAAAGGCAAAGGCCTAAGTTTGGGGGTGTATGTATAAAATATGAAGAAGAAATGGGATGCACTTCAATGCAAAGTAGCACCTTATGCCTAAGATAAAAATTGCTTAAAAATGTCCAATGAAATGAGCAAAATGAAAAGAAAGGAAGAAATTGGTGCTACCATGTGAATGAAACAAAAAGGTGTTGATGAATAATTTGGAAGGAAAGCTTGGGTTATGAGAGGGAGAAATAAGGTGAAGTTAATGTTCAAAATTGTGAGAAGTATTTTTAATGATCACAAGGAGATTAGGGAGGTTAGTCACTTGAGCCAAATGTAATCCTCACCTCAACCCTAGCCAACATTGTTTCTCACAAGTCCTTGGTGATTTCGAGTTTGGTAACTCTACATTAGTGGAAAATTACATAAAGGAAAAGCCTACCTTTTGATACGTTTGTACTCGAACTTATTTGAGAGAGTGAGAATCTTCATATTCTTTTATAATCCCTCTAATTTGAATTGCATGAGTGTGAGTGGGATTATCTCTTGTGGTGAGTGGAATCATACACATGAATTGAATATGAAGTCTCTATTTCAATTGAGAGGAATGAATCAGACAAGTTGTGTTGCGAATGTCGAGGCAAACCTTGAAGGTTCATGCCAATGACTTGAGAAGCTTGATAATCTTATTTTGAATAAAAAAACCCTTGTTTTTGAATGAGAAATGAAATCCTTTTCGATAAAGTTTTGAAATGAGAACTTGCCTTGAGAGTATGGTGATACCAATTGAGATGAGCATTGTAGTTGAGTCCTTTTCTCTTTAAGTCTTTTGTTGTTATTTTCTTAGGTTTTATAGTAGAGTTAACCTTGTGTATAACCCTTGTGTTTTGAGAACCTATTTCGTTCCTCACCTTGTGAGTATCTTGCTTGAGGACAAGCAATAGTTTAAGTTTGGGGGTTTGATAAGTTTGTAATATACCAACATATTGAGCCTTTAATCATGAATTATTGTAATGTTTTGATGAGAATTAGAGTTACTTATTTCCTTTATTGACATAAACGCAGGTATTCTTGGTCAAATGAAGAAAACAAAAGGAATTGAACCCAAAAAGCTCAAAATGAAGTTAAAGTGTAAAGGTGATCAAAAAAGGGGAAGTAACTACCACGAAAGGCAAAATGACATGTGAGCCGCAAAGAGGCACCTGCGAAACAAGGAGGATCACCAAATTGCTAAGAACCTACCAATATGCGAGCTACATAATGCGATGGGCTATCACCCTCCCCTTCGCATCGGAATCGCACCAGGCACTCAACTTCACTACTTGGAGATGAAGGCACATGTGAGCCGCAAACTGCAGTGTGCGATTGCATATGCCATCGCATGTTATTTTTACTAGCCTCAAAGGGTATTTTTCTCCAAGTAGATGTGATGTATTTGGAAAAGTTCTAAAACCATTTTTAGGGTGTCTACCTGAGAGAATAATTCAGTTTTTACTTTCCCAAGGAAGAGCACTGAGAGTACACTTTTTCTTTTCTTCTTCCTCATTGAAAAACATCATTTGTAAGGGTTTTGAGCTTCGAATTGGGACTTTGCTTATATTATGAATGGAATTTTGGGAAACCCATTTAGTATATTCTCTTGTTCCTTTAATATTAGCAGCTAAATCCTATTCTATGGATATGTGTATGATGGGTGTATGAATTTGGGTGTGGGTATTGATTAATTCTGCTTATAATTTATTATTTAGTATGGATCTATTGAATTCTTCATCGTTTAATTATAAAATTGATGATTGCAAACATTGATTGAGTTTACTAATTTTGTACTTGAAAGCAGAGTTCATAAATTGGGTAAGAATTCAATAGTGGAGATTTGGGATTCCCACCATAGATTAAGGCTAGAAATAGCTTGATTGAATGAAATTCCTATATAAATATCAAATCTAGAAATAATATGATTCACCCAAATATTAATTTGTTGGTTTAAGGTAAAGCTATGGTGCTTAAAAAAATATCACGGTACATATATTTTTAAGGTTGAGAAACTACAAAATATAGCTCGAACAAAGCTATCCAAACCTTTAATCAAAAGTTCGCATGATTAATCTATTCTCTAACCCATTGTTCAACCCCATCGGAAGCATACACCTAGTCTTCCTTCTCTTGATCATCAGATCGTGTTTACGTTGTTCTCATGTCAAAATTATGATTCATTAATTCCCAAACCTTTTCCCCCAATTTTACTTTTGTTTGCTTGAACACTTACTCGCTCTAGTGATTGTTATTCGATAACTTATTGACAATTCATCATACCATTCCCCATAGATACGACCCCGACATCTATTGGGTTATTTATTATTTTGCACGATGATCATTACCACCTCCTATAGGAGAGTGCTTTTGAACATTATTAGCACTCCAATGGAATTTATGCTTTTCATGCCGGTGCCATCATGTGCTTGGACAATAACTCAATATGGGTCATCATCTTTGCCGTAACTTCATCTCTCTCTTCCTCTTTCTTTTTCATCTCATTGGTTATGATAGAGAAAGCAACACCTAGTGAAACTTCAGCTTCTCTTGTGTTCGATGCTCTATTAGTCTTCGTCATTCTATCCAAGATAGCTGAGGCAAGTCCATAATTTTGATCCATGAGAGTTCCACCTACAATATTATTGGCCACTAACTTGTTCATAAAATTTAGTGCACGATAAAAACTTTGTAGAAAACCCCCGTCCGATAGGGCATATAAATAATTTCTTCTTGAATCTTAACCATACCTCGTGCAATGGCTCATCTGGCAATTGCCAAAAATTTGTAATCTCATTTCGCAATTACATCATACGTGAGGGTGGAAAAAATTTGACCAAGAAGGCTTCCACCAACCCATTATAAGTCATAATGGATCCCTCCGGGAGCTCTTCAAGCCATGCAGTTTCCTCTCCTGTGAGAGAGAATAGGAACAACCAAAGTTAAATAGATTCTAGAGTTATGTTTTGTATACTGAAGGGCTGGAAAATCTCGACAAAATTGTAGATATGTCGATTTGCATCTTCATGGGCCAGACCACTAAACAACCCATTCATCTATATTAAGTGCAATATTATACTCGTTATATGGAATATAGCATTGCCAATGGTTGGAGGTAGTCAGATGGTACCACGGCACCATGAGCAATGGGCGCGTCCTCCACATCCATAAATCCATCCACAGTTTCTTGATCACCTTCTTGACTCATATGCAACCTACTCAAAGCAACCAAAAATAACAAAAAAGTAAAAGTTAACAAATGTTCAACAAAAGTGAATCAAAAGACAACAAAATGACAAGTCAAAAGCCATTTCCCGTCAACGACGCTATTTTTGATGGTGTTCAAAAGAACTCTCCAAAAGGAGGTGGTAACGATCGCCAATCAAACCAATAAGTAACCCAATGGATGTCGAGGTTGAATCCACGGAGAATGGGATGATGACTTGCCACTAAACATTGAATATCAATTCACTAGAATAAGCAATTGTCCAAAAAAACAAAAGTGAAATTGGGAGGGAAAAGGTTTAAAAAATCAAAGTTTGAATTATAATAACTTAATGGATTAAACACAAGAGTTTTCAATCAAGAAAGGAAGTCTAGGGGTGTGCTTTCGATGGGGTGTTACAATGGAATAGGGGCTGATTATTCGAGCGAACATTCTATCATTAGCATGGGTAGCTTGATTTAATCTATACTTAGTACTTTTTCAACATGGTATTATTTCAAGCCCTATAGTTTTGATATCAAACCAACGAATTAATGCTTAGGTGAATCAAACTACTTCTAGATTTGACCTTTAGATGGGAATTTCCTATAAAAATCAAGCCATTTCTAGCCTGAATTTATGGTGAATATCCCAAATCCCCAATATTGAATTCTTGCCCAATTTATGAACTCCTCTTTCAAGAAAGCACACAATAAGTAAGTTAAATCAATTTTTGCAACCATCAATTTTTTAATTAAAACATGAAGAATTTAATATACCCATACTCAAAATCAATTATAAGCACAAATAATCAACACCCATTCTCAATTTCAAACATACATCATGCACACACCCCTAGAGATGAGTTTAGCTACTCATAATAAAGGAACAAAAGAAGATACCAAAGGGGTTTCCCAAATTTGCATTCATTCTGTAGGATAAAATCAAATTTCAAGCTCCAAATTGTCTATGATGGTGTTTTTCACTAGGTAAGAAGAAAGAAAATATACACTCTCAACTATATTCCATGGGAAAATAAAAACTGATGAATAATATTGGTACATATATCAAAAAGGGGTTTAGAACTTTCCTAAATGCATCATACATAATTGGACAAAATTTCCCTTTGGGGCATGTGCGAAATAAGGGGCGAAGCCACCTGCAGCCTCCCCTTCGGACTATCAACTCGTAGGTACCCATTTTCCCAGGCAGTGATGCCCAAGTGATATGCGATGTCAGGTGTGAAGGAAAGGATGATCGCCCTTGGCATTGTATAGCTCACATGTAGCTGACTGCTCAAGCAGTATCTGATCTCTCATGTGCATTGATACTTGTGAAACACAAGTGTCCTCTTACTGCTCGCATGTCACTTTCCCCATATTAATAGATTCTTTCCTTCTGATCATCTTCATACTTTAACTTTTATTTTAAGGTCTTTTTAGTTCAAATCCTTTTCTTTCTTCATTTGACTAAGAGTACCTGTATTTACGATAATAAAGGAAATAAGTTCCTCTAATTCTAATCAAAACATGGCAATAATTCATGAATAAATGCTCCATAAGTTGGTAGATTATCAACTTATTAGTGTTGCAGCTATTTTTTCAAGCTACACTTACAACTCCTTTATTGCGTTTGCAATGAGGACTTCATATTTGCGAAGGTAAATGTTTTTGACCATCGTGTTCATGAGATGGCCTTTGCGTTCACAATGAAGGACCTACTAGGACCCTATCATGGGTCAATTTTCGCATTCGCAAGGAGACTATCACGATAATAATAGGTCTTTAGCTAGTGCAGTCTCACAATCGCGAGGGGTCCCCTGCGTATGTGATTAAGGGACCCCTAGCACTTAAATGTTGCTCCACTTTATTATTTTCACCATTTCAAATGAACTATTGACATTGCTGGAGACTTAGAACTTTTCTTGAAGCGTCCTTTACAAATTTATGCTCTGGGTAAGTTTCTTATGTTCCCCCACTTATGCTCCATTAGTTTACGCATTTATCCTTCTCTATTTATGTTAAATTTGTGTTTTAAATTGTCGAATTTTCCTTGATCATAGTAACTTTTGGGGATATTTTGGGCTCCTAAATGTATCTCGAAGGTTTTACATCCTAAAATTCCTTTTTTACACGAGAAAATTTAACCTAGGTTAAGTTAAACCCTCCCCAAAGGCTGTAACTAATGATTCTAAGCCTTAAGAATCAAAGTACTAGTTTACAGGGATAAAATACTAAACTCAACAAAGAATTTCGATGGAAAATTGATTGTGTTCACCCAAAATTGCCACAGCCTTCCCCAAAATGTTCTTGTGAAATAATGAACATTTTTGGGGAATTTTCAGCATTTACAGTGATTAATCCCGCTATAGCGGCCTAATCCTGCTATAGCAGCCTCGCCATAGCAGAAGCCTACCGCTATAGCAGAGTTGACCGCCTCTGACTCCCACTATAGTGGGAATTTCTCCGCTATAGAGGCATCGCGGTAATGGCTTGTCACCCTCTATAGAGGTTGTGAAAGGAAAAAAACTTGGAAATCCTCCCAGTTTTTTCCATTTCACAACATACCCTCAAATTATGACATCCCGGACCAACCCCTTTACATTAAGTTTTATATCGGGAGTTCTACTCACCCGAATTCATTTCCGACAAGTCCTACGGACTCCTTAAAACCATAGCTAATTGAAAAACAATCTAAGATTTAATCATTTCACCCAATACTTCCTCAGATTACCCTAGACCTCACCTTGCTCAGATTTCGTCCAAGACTAGCCTAGCCTAAAATTTCCAACTCCCAAACCCACACGATTTCTAACTTGATTTCTTGCACAAATAGGCCACCCGTAAAAACAAGAAAGGCCATGACAACATATAATAATTTACCCATTGTTCATCCCCGAATGATCAAATAATAAAAATGAGCTAAGACAAGAAGAAAGTAGTACCTTAATCATCAAACAAGTGAGGGTACTTGTCCTGCATGTCCTTTTTGGTTTTTCAAGTGGCTTCTTCAACAAGATGATGCTTCCATTGAACCCTTATCGATCTGATCTCTTTTGTCCTCAACTTCTAGATATCTCGATCAAGAATAGCAACCGGATCCTCCTCATACTTAAAGTTTTTATCTAGCAAGATTGAATCCCATTTGATGATATAATCCCTATCTCAATGGTATCTTTTCAGCATGGATACTTGGAAAACAAGATGGAGTTTGAACAAACTAGGTGGCAATGTCAGCATGTAAGCTAATGGCCCCACACCTTTGAGAATCTCGAATGGACTAATGTACCGAGGGCTAAGCTTATCCTTCTTTCCAACCCTGATGACCCCTTTAATAGTTGACACCTTCAACAGAACATGTTCTCCAACTTGAAATAAAATATCCCTTACCTTGCGATCAACATACTCCGTTTGTCTACTCTGGGCTGCCAACAACTTGGTTTGGATACCTCTCACTTTTTCATTAGATTCCTTTCAAAAATCAATGCCCAAAGGCTTCAATAACCTGCCCCTAACCAACCTATGGGCGATCTACATCCCTTCCCATAGAGTGCCTCAAACGGTGCTATGTCAATACTGAAGTGATAACTGTTGTTGTATGAGAATTCACACAATGGTAAGAACTGGTCCAAATGGCCACCGACGTCAATCACACATGTCCTTAAGCACTTGAATCATCCTCTCTGACTGTCCATCAGTCTATGTATGGAAGGTTGTGCTAAAAGTGAGTTGGGTGCCCAACTCTTCATGTAAACTTCCCCAAAACATAGAAGTAAATTATGTACCTCTGTCTTATGTAATGGAAAGTGGCACCTCATGTAACCTCACTATATCCTTGACATTGATCTTGGCCAACTGTTTGAAGTTATAATATACCTTAACCAGATTGAAATGGGCTTCTTTAGTCAGCCTATCCACGATGATCCAAATTGAGTCCTATTACCCCAAGGTCTTAGGAAGAACTACCACGAAGTCCATGGCTATCCTTTCCCACTTTCACTCATGAATGGACATCCTTTGAAGCAAACCTGCAGGCCTTTGATGTTTTACTTCACCTGCTAACAATTGTGATACCTGGACACATATTCTACTATGTCCTTCTTCATCCCAAGCCACCGATAAAGCATCATTAAGTCCAGGTACATCTTGGTTTCGCCTGGATAAGTAGAATATCATGAACCATGAGCTTCATCTAACACATTCTGAACCAAGTCATCAATGCAAGGTCCACATACCTGCCCTCTAAAACACAACAACCCACATGCGTCAAGTGTGGCATCCAAAGTCTCACCAGACACCACCTTATTCGGTAGCTTGTTCAATTATACATCATTAAATTATTTGTCTTTGATTTCCGCCAGAAATGTGGACTTAACCTCAATACTGGCCAACACTCCACCCCTTTCTGAAATGACCAAATGCATGAACTTGAATGCTAGAGTTTGAATCTCTCTAGACAAGGGTCGCTTTGACACCCCCAAACAAGCCAAATTGCCCATGCTTACTTCTTTCTGACTCAATGTGTCTTCCACCATATTAGCCTTACTCGGATGATACTGGATGGTCACATCATAATCTTTCAACAACTCTATCTAACTTTTCTGTATTAGATTCATATCCTTCTATGTAAACACGTGTTGCGGGTTGTCATGGTCTGTGTACACCTCACACTTGACACCATAGAGATAGTGCCTCCAGATCTTAAGTGGAAATACCACTTTTGCCAACTACAAATCATAGGTCTTCTTCTCGTGAGGCTTCAATTGCCTTGAAGCATAAGCTATGATATTCTTGTCCTGCATCAAAACAAAACCCAAACCTGAATGTGAAGCATCACAAAATACAATAAAATCCTTACCTTAAACTGGCAGTGATAGAATGGGAGATGTAATCAAAATTTTGTTTAGCTTTTGGAATCTATCCTCACACTTGTCATACCAAACAAATGGTACCTCCTAATGACTCAACCTTTTCAAGTGAGTAGTAATAGAAGCAAAATTCTTGAAGAATCTGAAGAATCTGTGATAATAGCTAGCAAGACCCACAAAACTCCTAACCTCAGTCATAGAGCTTGGCCAAACCCAACTCTTAACTGCCTCGATCTTCTCGAGATCTACCATCACCCCCTTTTCCGACACTATATTCCCTAAGAAGGCAATCGAAGATAACCAAAATTTGTATTTCAAAAATTTTGCATACAACTTCTTTTCCTTCAAAATTTCCAAGACAATACGAGGATGATTTGTATGCTCCTCCTTATTCTTGGAGTAATTAAAATGTCATCAATGAATACAATCACAAAGGAATCAAATAATGACTTCAAAACAACATTCAAAAAGCTTATAAAAGTCGCCAGTGCATTGGTCAACCCAAATGACATTACCAGGAACTCATAATTCCTATATTGAGTCCTGAAAGTCGTCTTAGGTATATCCTCACGCCAAATCTTCAGTTGATGGTACCCTGACCTCAAGTCAATTTTGCAAAAAACTAAAGCACCCTGCAACTGGTCAAAAAGGTCATCTATATGGAGTAAGGGATACTTATTATAGATGGTAACCTTGTTCAACTTCCTATATTCTATACACATCCTCATGCTACCATCCATCCTTTTAATAAATAGGACATGAGCACCCCAAGGAGAAGAACTAGGACGTATAAATCCCTTATCAAGAAGTCCTTATTAACAAATTCATGTAGTTGAGTTTTGAGTTCCCTCAACTTTGCCGGAGACATTCGATAAGGAGGAATAGAAGTTTGATGAGTGCCCGACTCCAAATCTATACAAAAGTCAATATCCCTGTCCAAAGGCATACCAGGCAAATCCATAGGAAATACCTGATATACCGGGATTGTACGACACATTTGACGCCTTTAACTAAGAATAGTCGCAAGTTTTAAAGCAACTATGTGGTTTTTGATGTTTTTATGTTGTATCTGCAGGAAATGGAGACAAGGATAAAAAGGAAGTGAAAAATACTCAAGCTAAGTAATATGGGTTATGCTTGATGGAGGGCCTGACGGCTTGTCACACAGGTGACTGACCGTTAGAGGAGCCACCAAATCTGGCAGCAGCTAAAGGAGGCACTGGATAGTGGCGACGGTTGGCGTGATGGCCCATCACACCCGTGATGGTCTGTCAGCCAAGCCATCAAGTTAGAGCTCAAAGAGAGCATGCACTTAATAGTGACGACGGTTGGCGTGACGGCCAGTCGAATGGGTGATGGTCCGTCTGCCAAGCCGTCAAGTTGGAGCTAACGGAGAGCATGCACTGGATAGTGGTGACGGCTTAGAGTGACGGCCAGTCGCATGGCTAACGATCCGTCAAGCGACCCGTCTTTCGCTTTGCAAGCATGAGTGGCTAAAACGCCCACAACTAGGGTTGTGAGAGCCATGGCAAGAGTAGCAATATAGATTCCGGGTAGCCTTGGGTTCAATCTTTATATTGTCACGTTGTTAATCATTCATTATTAACGTTTTCTAGTGGTTGCAAATATTAGGACATGCCTAGGTTTAATTTGCTTGAACAAAGTGATTAAAACCGGGAAATTTGATTAACTACGAGGATTCGAGACTACCAACTCTCGTCTTATGATTAATATTGTAACTAGATTAATCTATTCGATGTTTAGGATTGAAATAAGAAAGTTCACCTTTTCAAGTTCAAGAGAATTGAAAAGGAAATTCGTCTATTTGGTTGAGAAACGTTAGACAATACCGTGAATTCAATCACATCGTGGCATGCATATAGAACGAACCTGGTTAAGCTTTGAGTCAAAATTGTTGCGACACCATGGTGAACACTTCCCTAGTTCATTCTCATATTGATTAATACTTGTTGAAACTCGCAATTAGTTATTTGCATTGTTCAAATATTGATCACAGAAACCCCCCAATTTACCAGAAACTATTGACTACTAGTCAACTAATTCACTAACGATTTAATTTGCACCTTATTTCCTGTGGGATCGACCCCAACCTTTGTTGGATTCTATATTTGATGACAACTGCTTACGCTTCGTAATTGGAGTTGTAATTTGGGCGTATCAAATTTTGGCGCCGTTGTCAGGGAATACGGTTGTTTATTAAGTCTGGTGTGTTTATTTGACTCTTACTCATATTTCCTGCTTTTACTTTTATTTGTTGTTTTTGTTTGGTACAGGGTACAGAGTTGTGCATGCCAAGTACCCGACGCTCGGGTGAACCAATATTACCCTATGACCCCGAGCTCGCAAGAACGCTAAGAAAAACTATGAATGTACAACAGCAGGAGGCAGCAAGGCTCGCTGCAGAACATCAGGCTCAGCATCACTTGAATGTTGAGGATATATAGGATGATATTGCATTAGATGGAGTTGGTGCTACGAGCGCCATTGTTCTTCCTCCACTAGCGCCCGGGGCCAAGTTCAACATTACGAGCACAATGAATCAGCTGGTGAATTTGAGAGGGCTATTTCGTGGTGTGGCTGGTGATGACCCAAACCGACACCTGATGAATTTTGTGGGTATTTGCAAGTCGTTCGAATTGCCTGGAGTAAGTCAGACAGCGATCAGGCTCAGGTTATTTCCGTTGTCTCTGTCTGATGAGGCAGCATCATGGTTGACAGAGCTAACCCCCAATTCTATCATAACCTGGGTAGAGTTGAAAGGAGCTTTCCTAAAAAGGTTCTTTCCTCCCTCTAGGATGATACAGTTGAGGGATGAAATTAGAAACTTCAGACAACAACCTCATGAGGCTTTACATGAGACTTGGTTGCGGTTCAAGAAGAAGCTGACACAATGCCCAAACCATCAGTTGACCGACAATTTCCTAATGCAAACATTCTACAGGGCACTGAATTCGGCTACCAAGCCGACACTGGATAATGCAGCAGGTGGAGCGTTTATGGGTCTTACCTCTATCGATGCCACAACTATTTTGGACTAGCTCACTAAAACCAACAGGGCCTGGCATACGCGAGATACAGAGGCAGATGCTAGCACTTATGAAGTCGGTATGTCAGCGGAACAGCGCAGGAAAGAGGAAGAGCGGGACCAAGATATGGCCCATCTGAAAACGCAAATGGACCTACTGATAAAACATTTGCTGTCAGAAGGTATGGAGAAAGTGAAAGTTGTGGGTTCCCAAGGTAGAGCAGCATAGTTTGAATCAGATGAGGAGGCTAATTATTTGGGGGGTTTCCAGGCCAATGGCCAGGGAAACCAAGGTCGGAACTATCAGAAGGACAACTACTATGAAAAAGCTGGCTACAGAGATCGTGATCAGGGGAACTGGAAGAATAAAACTGATAGAGGTGGGTTGTATGTACCACCTGGTAATCGGGAAAGAGCTAGCAACGAGACAGGGACATCCAAATTGTATAATATGATGGCGAAGATGTTGTTGAAGGTGGAATCTATTGACTCCGGGGTAAAGGAGATGAGGACTGAATTATCAGCAATAAGCCAGGTAGTGGATTCACATTCCACCTCGATCAAGCAATTAGAGCAGCAAGTGAGTCAAATCTCGGCGTCTCTAAATCAAAGGAAGACAGGTACCTTGCCGAGTGACACCATTCAAAACCCGAGGAATGATGGGAGTTGTATGGCGATCACTACGAGAAGCGGTAAAATATTATCAGAATCACATCCGGTAATTCAGACTCAGAAAGGTGATGTTGCGGATGAAAATGTGGTAGAGGATGCTACTCAAGTACTCATGGATAAAAGCAAGGAAGTTGAAAAACTTCCAACTATGATGCCTCGGCCACCGCCTCCTTTCCCACAACGGTTGAAAAAGAAAGTGGAAGATAGCAAGTTCTAAAATTTCATGAGCATGCTCAAGCAGATATCAGTGAACATCCCACTGGTGGCCGCTCTTGAACAAATGCCCAGATATGCCAAGTTCATGAAGGACTTGATTACCAAGAAGAGGTCAGTGATCTTTGAACCAGAAGATAACCTCCACCACTGCAGTGCTATTTCTTCAAGATTGTTAGTGGAAAAGAAGGAAGATCAATGTGCTTTTACTGTTCCCTGTACTATTGGGAAATTCAACTTTGAAAAAGCCTTATGTGATCTTGGTACTAGCATCAACTTGATGCCGCTAGCAGTCTATAAAAAATTGGGTTTGGGAGCTCCCAAACCAACTACCATGAAGGTGTTAATGGCTGACCATTCAGTAAAGCGACCGGTGGGAATATTGCTTAATGTGCTGGTAAAGGTTGGTAAGTTTATATTCCCAGCTGACTTTGTAATTTTAGATTGCGAAATGGACTTTGAAGTTCCCATAATCTTGGGACGACCATTGTTAGCCACTACAAGAGTGTTGGTCGACATGGAAAGAAACGAACTGACATTCAGATTAAACAATGAATTGGTCAAGTTTGATGTGTGTAAATGGATGAATCCACCAAGAGACATGAGGTTGGTCTCGGTTATCAGTGTTATTGATGAAGCCCCTACGGATGTGCATATTGAGGAGAAGGGTTTTGTTAAAACCGTAGCTGTTATGAGAACGGTGTTGGGATCGCAAGAAGAGAAACCTATAAAAGAAGGCAGTGAGAACAAATCAAGGAAAAGAAAACACCGCAAGAGAACCAGCAAAGAAAAAGAGTTAGAAAGAGTAAAGAAGTTGTCTCGACTAGCTGAGGAGCCGATAAAAGAGAAAGTTGGAGCTCAACAGGATGATGTCGCTTGCACCTATTCCAGTGATTGCTCCTGCTTTGGAGACTATGGTGGTCTCCAACATCATGCTAGACTCTGAGTCCTATGGGTTTCACAGGTATTCCTTTCTCTCATAGTTTTAGCTTTCACATGTATGCATTAGGGACAATGCATGAGTCTAAGTTGAGGGTGCTGTTGGGATACCTGTGAGTCTTTCACCATCGATGGTTTTTGTTGTCGTGTTTCTTTTCCCTCCGGTGTGCTATCTAGTAGAACCGGCCTGTTAAGGTTGTCGTTTAAATTTTGATTGTGTTGTGATGTCTATAGCCAGCATGGCTTTTTGGAAGTTGAACTAAAAGGAGCCCCCTCTGAAAAAGTTGATTTTATACTTATGTTTGAAATAATTGACTGTTCTAGATCCTTGAATGTCATTGTGTGGTTGTGATTGTAATAATTATGCTTAAGCCGAGCTGATGTTTTGATAGTTGGTAGTGGTATGGTTTCTTGGTGCCAAGTGTGTGTGAGCTTATTGTTATAAAATCTTACTCTGTGCATGCATCTAGAACTTGCCCGGTCTATTTTGTTAAGCTTGAAGTTGGTTGCTTAGGAAAGGATCACAGACCCTTTTTGTGTGCAGTCCACTTAGCCTATAAGACCGTCCAAATGCAAATAATCCCTTTGATCCCTGTTTGAGCCATAATTGACCATATTTTTTCAATAACCTGTCACCGTTTCTTTTTAACTTTGAATTCCTATTTTGGCCCTGGTCCTTCCTTGGACATCGTGCACCTCAACTCAGGCAATCAGCCTAAGTTGAGGGTGGCTACTATAGAGGTAAATGATAAGAAAAATAGGATGGATAAGATTGGTTGTGGATAGAATGAAAATTTTGGGTGTGTGCCTAAGAAAAGAAAGAAAAAGAAACGAAAAAGAGATGAAAAAAAAAGAATTGTCAAAAGAAAGAGGCCGCACCTGTAGCTAGAAAAAAGGGAATAAAAAGGTGAATAAGGATGGACGAAGTAAAGTTAAGTGAAAATAGTAGGTTGGTGATTCCAAGGAGGGTTTAGTCACTATTCCCCAAACGTATCCTACCTGCACCCGAAGCCTCATTACAAGCCAAAACAAGTCCTGTAGTGATCCTTAGCGGCTTTCTGAAAAACTGAAATAGAATAGCAAGGGCAAGCTTATGGCATCGCATGTGCATTGTTTGAAATCGTTTGTTAGTGTGAGCACCTTACCTAGTCTCAAATCTTGTGTGTGGGACTTCTTTGTGGTGAGGGCACCGAGAATTCTGTATCATCTATTGACTGTTGGGATAGCTGTTGTGTGTGTATGTAGAATATTCTATCATATCGGAATGACATGTTTGGATCCTTGCAAGTTAGTGTTTCACACATTTGTGTACTACCGGGGGGGGCGTGATTTAAATTTAATAGACTGTTGAGTGGCCATGATTTGCTAAAGATATGTGTTTGTATTCTTAGTTGAGTCGTCATTTTGTTTTTGTTGTCATGTTGCTTGAGGACAAGCGAACGTTTTAAGTTGAGGGTGTTGATGTGCCGGGATTCTACGGCACATTTGACGCCTTTAACTAAGGATAGTCGCAATTTTCAAGCAACTTTTGTGGTTTTTGATGTTTTTATGTTGTATCTGCAGGAAATGGAGACAAGGATAAAAAAGAAGTGAAAAATACTCAAGCTAAGTAACATGGGTTATGCTTTACGGAGGTCCTGACGGCTCGTCACACAGGTGACTGACCGTCAGAGGAGCCACCAAATCTGGCAGCAGCTAAAGGAGGCAATGGATAGTGGCGACGGTTGGCGTGACGGTCCGTCAGCCAATCCGTCAAGTTAGAGCTCAAAGAGAGCATGCACTGGATAGTGACGACGGTTGGCGTGATGGCCAGTCGAATGGGTGACGGTCTGTCGGCTAAGCCGTCAAGTTGGAGCTAACAAAGAGCATGCACTGGATAGTGGCGACGGCTTGGTGTGACGGCCAGTCGCATGGCTGACGGTCCGTCAAGCGACCCGTCAACGCGAAGCGGGACTCCAAAAATTCTATTTTTGGACTTTATTTCCTGGACTACTATAAATACCCAGTGTTAGGGTTATTTTAATCATTCATTAACTATGACTTGTCAGACTATTTTGAGCGACTTTTTGAGAGGAAAAATACGAAAAACACGTTTTCTTCTTCTTCTTCGATTGCTCTAGGGATTTTGGCTTATTGTTCTTGGAAAGCTTGAAGCTTGTGTTCATCTATTTTGTAAGAACCTTTTCTTATTATTATGAATACTATTTCTTCATTCTTTCGCTTTGCAAGCATGAGTGGCTAAAACGCCCACAACTAGGGTTGTGGGAGCCATGGCAAGAGTAGAAATATAGATTCCGGGTAGCCTTGGATTCAATCTTTATATTGTCACGTTGTTAATCATTCATTATTAACGTTTTCTAGTGGTTGCAAATATTAGGACATGCCTAGGTTTAATTTGCTTGAACAAAGAGATTAAAACCGAGAAATTTGATTAACTACGAGGATTCGAGACTACCAACTCTCGTCTTATGATTAATGTTGTAACTAGATTAATCTACTCGATGTTTAGGATTGAAATAAGAAAGTTCACCTTTTCAAGTTCGAGAGAATTAAAAAGGAAATTCGTCTATTTGGTTGACAATGTTTAGACGATACCGTGAATTCAATCATATCGTGGCATGTATATAGAACGAACCCGGTTAAGCTTTGAGTCGAAATTGTTGCGACACCATGGTGAACACTTCCCTAGTTCATTCTTATTTTGATTAATACTTGTTGAAACTCGCAATTAGTTATTTGCATTGTTCAAATATTGATCACAGAAACCCCCCCAATTTACCGGAAACTATTGACTACTAGTCAACTAATTCACTAACGATTTAATTTGCACCTTATTCCCTGTGGGATCGACCCCAACCTTTTTTGGGTTCTATATTTGATGACGACCGCTTACGCTTCATAATTGGAGTTGTAATTTGGGCGTATCAATACCTCCTGAAATTCAAAAACCATAGGGACTGAATAAATAGAAGAGGACTTTGCACTAACATCTCAAAGATGATCTAGGAAGGATGAACACCCCTTCTTCACTAACTTTCTAGCCCGAACAAAGGATATGATTTTTAATAGGTTAGTCTTATTCACACCCTCCCACTCTTGTCTATCCATACTCGGCATCTCTAAAGTTATTGTCTTAGAATTATAGTTCGAAACAACATGATAACGAGACAGCCAAATGATACCCAAAAAAATATCAAAATCCAGCATATCTAATATGGGAAAATCTACTCAAGTCTGAAAACCCATAAACAAAATAGAGCATAAATGATACACATGGTCACTACCACAGACTCTCCAATCGGAGTAGAAATATTAATAGGAGAATCAAGAACATCACAGATCAAGTCCAGAACCAAGGCAAATCTAACAGATACATAAGAGTAAGTGGAACCTAGATCAAATAAAACAGAAGCCATCCAGTCACAAAAGAGAATAGCTCATATTTTCGAAGCATCAGATGCCTCGACCTTGGACTTGCCTAGGAAGGCATAACAATGAGCTCGATCATTAATCTGGGAAACCTCTCTAGCAGGCTGCGCTTGACCTTTCCATATGTTACCACTACCCCTTTCACCATAATCGCCTCCATGATTATTACCTTGCCAACCCTGTTGACGACTCCTGCCATTGCCAATTCTACCTACTGGAACCATAACCTTGGCCTAATGTTGCACCTGATTACCTTCCTACCTCAAAGGGAACTCTCTCTTGAAGTGACCCATATCTCCATAATGAAAACAACCTCACTCAAGAGTGGTCCTATTGGCTGAAGAATAAGAAGCCCCTAGCCTCTAAGAGCTAGAGACTGTTGAATAGCCCATTAATGACCACCGGTAGAAGCTGGCAAGGTTGACTGAATAGGACGAACCAAATGGACCTGCAGGTTGGGACCTCTAGAATAAGAACCACTGGAATTACCCATACTCTGGGACTTCTTGGCTAATACCTTAACCTGCCTAACTTGCTAAACTTCCTTTAGTTTTTTCACATAGTCAGTCACCTTATTAAAACTCTTCCCTGCAAAAGTCATGTGGACAAATAGAATATGTAATTCAGTATTCAGGCCCTTACCATACAACTTGATCCTCTCCTCCTCAGTTCCCAACAACTAGGTAGCATAGCGAGACAAGGCATAAAACTTAGCCTTATAAGATGTAACAGATATGTTGCCCTGCTCAAGAGCCAGAAATTCATCCTTTTTGCGATCCCTCAGAGTATGAGGCA
>QJPP01005333.1:0-23803 GCA_003996215.1 Jaltomata sinuosa | reverse complement strand
ATAGAGTACAAAGGATCCAAAAGAATATATGCACATATATCTTTGAATAGCAAAAATAGTACAAGATATAAAAGATGAGATAAAAGCTAAGGCCCGGTCGCCAAGATCTCACCCTCAGCCTCGGATAGTCCAAAACGAATTGACCATAGGAGTTAAGAGATGGAATGAAGAACGTAAGAGGTGTGGATCATATCTTTTGTTGTTAGTTAGCAATTGTAAAGAATGATTTGCCGTTTTGATAGAGATATACCTAAATGCCCCACTTGGTTAACAAAACAGGAAGATGGTTGAATGCATCTAAGTCAAAGACTCACATCCCCGCTCAACGATGTAGTTGTAAGATTAATTTGGGTAGATGATTTAGAGGATGACCATTCCAAGGTTATAATATCAACCTCACAAACCAACGATCATGATAAACACCAACACCGACTATAAACCATATTTACAGCATGAATGTGTAGTAACTGCCTCTACCCTGGATTTCTCCATATATTGTCTACAATCCTATTTTCATGTCGTCATTACTTCTAGTCTTTAGTTATAAGCACAAAGCTCAAACTTTTTGTTATGAATCACATTTGTTAAACTCCAATAGTATTGATTAGAATAGATTGTTTGCTAAGCACCAAGTCCATGTGGGATCAATACTCGGCTCGCAAGAGCCACTTTATTACTTGCACGACCATGTACAATTGCATGTGTGCTGGGACGCAACATGGACACACATACATTCCCAAATAACCCACCATCTATGGTCCAGAGTTTAATACAAAGCCTTACAGGACCACAAGGGTGATACTGTCAAGTACAATGAATACTACAATCATTGGAGTGAAAATAAGATGGACATGAAAAAATGGACAAGGTCTGGAGTACCAAGCTAATAAACCCAACCAAAGGATGCTAATTACTACAATTATAACATGTATACACAAAGTCTAGAAGAGTTAAAAAATAACCTACCTATCGTTCGATGACAAGCTACTAGAACGATGATATCCGAGCCCGAACTTCTCCAAGAAGCTCCAAACAGAAATCAAACTATCATAAACATAAACTACACATTAAAATAAGACAAACGATACCCATATTGCTATAACTATAGTCGAGTCAAAATTTAGTTCAAAAGCAGGCCCGTGGGGCCCACAACCCGAACTTAGAAATGGAAAGAAGCACGATGATAACAATAATACCAAGAGAGCATGACCAAAATTCAGTGAATTTGACCAAGAAAAAGGGCTCAAAACAGACCGCTCAATTAAGGAAGCAAAGAGCGAATTTCAAAAAATAAAATCGGAAATTAAAGTAAGAACCAACTTACCACGATGAGATAAAGCAAACCAATGAGAAGAATTTCTCGAACCCCGAAGCATGCAACCCAAAATGAGCAACTACAATAAGGAATTTTCCCAAGCTTAAAGAAATCATCCATAGAGTCTACTTATGGAGAAGAAGCAAATTGGGGAAGAAGAAGCTTACCAAAACTATAAAGGAGCAAGATAATTAGACAACTTGAAGAATTCCCCAAAGCTTAGAACTGATTAGGAGTAATTTCTAGAGAGGGAAACTGATTTGGAGTTGAAGAAATATGGAATGAAGGCTGAAAAATTGAAGAAGAAGAAATTTATAAGGCTGGCTGCAGGCCAGCGCTATAGCACTAAAGAGGCGTAATCGCGCTGGAGGCAGGCGCAGGTGGGCAGCGCTATCACACAGAAAGGGCGCCACTGCGCCGAAGGGCAGGCAGGCGCTACAATGCCATCGCGCTGCTACAATGCCATCACACTGGCAGGCTGGCAGGCTCTTGGGCGCTATCGCGCTGGCCGAGCGTGAAAGCGCTGAAGGGTGGGCGGTAGGCTAGCGCCATTACGCTGCCTGGGCACTATTGACACTGAATACCAATAGTTGCAGAAAACCAGTTAAGCTAAAAACTTCCATGGGGTATTCCGGGCATAATCAGAACCCGATATTCAAAAACCATACATGCTATTAGAGTGGAAATGACGTTCCACACTCAATGGAACTGACAAAACTTCCATACAAAGTTATTTCCGATGAATGTTGACCCAAGTCAACACTAACTTAAAATAAACCAAACAAATGGAATGAGCCTGGATCACCTGGGACCCAAAACAACCAGCTACCTAACCTAAACTCAACATTCCAGAGCTGATGGAATAGTTGGATTTCGAATCTGATGTTGTGATCATCAAAAGGTGATCCAAGTCACACTTCCAACTGTGAATAGCCTAAAAACACAAAAACCAGCATAAAACCCACACCAGAAGTTTCAGTCCTCGACTAAAGGTTCAACTAGACCAAACTCCATTCTCCAGAACTAACAGAACTGTCAGAATACAATTCCAAGTACGTTAGCTAAGAATGTTGACTAAAGTCAATGATTTCCTAAGTTATATCTCTAAAACTGGGAAACTATCATAACAACCAAATGAACGGTCAAGGCACCAAACTATCAGTCCCAGCAATCCATAAATGATTAGGAGCCGCTACATGCAAGCTCTAACAGTACAAAAAAAAGCATAAACACGGGAATAACCAGAAAGGGAGAACCAAGCAATTGTAGTGATAAAAGAACAACTTACAGATGAACAAGGTGAATATCCACAAGATAAGAAGTCAACATAAGCAAAAACATAACTTGTGATGGGTCTATCTCCCAAAATGAGGAGTTGAACACTACTTTGAATGCGTTTATTTCCCATGAGGAGCCAGTGTCTATGGATCATCAACAAGAGAAATATGCAAGGATGACAGAGACAACACCTTCTAAAGGATTTATTTCTTAGAAGAAGGTCCCTAGCATGGAAAATAGTAGACCAGAGAAAGAATCTTATCATGAAAACTTGGAAACTAAGCCTAAGGAAGTAGATCAACAAGGACAACACAACATAATAGAGAAAAAGATAAGAGTAATTTGGGAATAGTTGCAATATCAACTATGGTGAAAATGATAACTGAGGGACAATTAGTAATCAAAGAAACCAACTCACAACTCAATGTGTTACATTAAATTATCTCACACACAATTCGGTAGAAGACAGAGTCAGATCAATAAAAATAACAGGCTATATCAAATTAAAAGGAATAAGAGGGATCAGACCAAATTTTTGACAAAGTTGCAATTAAGCAGACAGATTACCTAGAACCATCAAAACTGCAAAAATGGGATAACAATACAATAGGCAAACAATATTCTAGAACTTTGCCAAAAAGGGGGAACCAAGAAAATAATTTTGAATGATTATGAAATCATTCTTTTAGAACATCAGGCCTGTTAAGACCCAAAGAGCTTTTCAAAGGGTTCATATGCTAAAAAAAGTACATATATTTACTTTTATTGATTTAATCAAACCATTTTAAAATACTAGACACATAAACAAATATAGAAAAGACTGAAAATGCAATTTGCCAGAGCCAATTATAATGGAAAAATCTATTTTTTTGTTAAGGAAGGAATTCAGGTGGATGTTGTTACGAATATTGCTCAACACATCACAGTAAGGGTACATATTCAATCTTTGGATAAATCCTTTTATCTAACACTGGTGTATGCTGAATGTGATGCTATCAAAGAGTTGAATTATAGGATGATATTCATCAATTGGCCTACAACATTGATATACCATGGATAATTAGAGGAGATTCTAATGTGGTTTTAAATGATGAAGAGAAAATTGGAGGGCTTCCATTGTAACCATCATAGTATGATGATTTTACATTCTGCATAAAATCTTGTGATTTAACAAAAGTAATATTTAGAAACTGGATGGAGTGCTGGTAAATTATGATTTTCGGATTCAGTTCAGTCACTTAGAGATTGAACACCTCTCTAGAACGGGATCTGATCATGCTCTTATGCTACTCACTTGTGAAGAAAATGTTGTAGCTTTTAAGAAATGTTTAAAATTTGTTAATTTTTGGACAGAGAATGAATCTTTTAAGCTTGTAGTATCACAGAACTAGGCAAAGACAAATGCAGTAAATCATTATCTTGATTCTAAGAAGAAATTGAATATTTTGAAGACTGCTCTTACCAAATAGAGAAGAGAAGTTTATGGTAATATATTTAAATAATTAACAATAAGAGAGGATATTGTTAAAATAAAAGAGAAGCTTTTTAAAGAAGAACCTACATGGATGAAAAAATTGGTTATGTAGAGAGCTCAGGCTAAGTTCAAGAAGTACCTTTACTTTGAAGAAGAATATTAGAAACAAAAGGCAGGCTATGACTGGTTTGAACAATGATATAGAAGTACCAGATTTTTCCACAGCTTAGTGAAGTGAAGAAGAAATAGATTACATCTATCAAAAATCTAGAAAGATCAAGGTGTGTGGCTAGAAAAGAAGGATCAGACTGCAACAGAAGTCATACATTTTATTAGCACTAATTCACTCAAGAGAGAGATGCCATTGATTTCTCACTGTTAAGACACATTACACAAATTTTAACAGAGGAGGACAACTTAGCTCTAGGATTAGAACCATCATTGGAGGAGATTAAAAAGTTGTTTTTTTTAATATAAATAGGGACAACACCAGTGATCCTGATGGATTCATTGGAATTTTTTATCAGAGTTTCTGGGGCATTATGAGGTCAGACCTATGGAAGATAGTGTAGGCTTTTTTCTCTGGTAATACATTTCCTAAATCTATCACTCATAAAAATCTAGTTCTTCTTCCTAAATAAATGAATGCATACCTTCTCTAGTCTAAGACCTATGAACTTGAGTAACTTTTGTCAACAAGGTAATATCCAGAGTTGTGCATGATAGATTGGAGGCAGTTTTACCTAGATTGATATCTGTTAATCAAACAAGTTTTATAAAGGGGAGGAATATAATTGGAAATGTCCCATTTACTCAAGAAATAGCCTCAGACATCACCAATAAAGGCAAACAAACAAATGTCATCATCAACTTAAATATGACAAGGGATTATGAAAGGGTTTCATAGTTTACTTAATAAAAGTACTGAGAAGAATGGGTTTCTCTGACCGGTTTGTGAATATTATATGGAGGTTGGTGGCAAACACTTGGTATTTATTTCTAGTTAGTAAGGAAGCTCATGATTTCTTTCACTCTACTAGAAGAGTGAATCAAGGTGATCCATTGTCTCCTACCCTATTTATTATGAGTGTAGAGGTCCTGTCTAAATCTTTAAATGCCTTATTCAATGATGGCCAATATGTCAGATATGGTACGCACAAATAGAGTGCAAATCTCAATCATCTTGCTTATGTAGTTAGTACTATTATTTTTGTAGTAGCTCATGAGAGATCTCCTAAAGGTATTAGGAAATTATGAGACCTAATTTGGCCAGAAAATAAATAAAGAGAAGTGTGCCTGGTACATGCACTAGAACACAAGTGTTCAATTGAAAGAGATGGTTGAAATATGCAAAGGCATTTCTAGAGGCCAATTCCCTATAGCATATTTGGGGTGTCGTACCACCCATGCTAACAATAGAAAAGGAGACTACAGTGAGCTCATCAAAAAGTAAGAGACAAGCTTCAAGAATGAAAAGGGAAAATGCTATCTCATGAGGGTAAGGAAATTCTAATCACAAGTGTACTAGAAAGTATTTCAATTCACATTCTATCAGCTATAGTCCCACCCAAATGCGTTGTTAAAGAGTTACAAATTTTTTTTGCTAATTTCTTTTAAAGAAATAAGGCAACATGGAGAAGCAAATATTGGGCTGCTTGGCATAATGTTTGTTTGCCTAAAGAAGAGGGGGGGGGTAGGTTTCATATATCTTTTGATATTTCTAAGGCTATGTTTACAAAGATATGGTGGATATTCAAGACCAGTAACTTTGTGGATAATTTTATGTGAAATAAGTACTGAAAAAAATAGATTACCATATTGGTGCAGTAGAATGGTGGTTCATAGGTATAGAAGAAGATGCTTGAAAACATGGAACTACTAGAGAACATGTGGTGGGAACCAAGATGTGCATCTACCAATATATGGTATGAAAACTGGACTAAACTTTGGCTATTGCATCATGCTCAGGATATCATGATCAACTCTGAAGTAGAAGATGTAAAAGAATTGATGAATGAAGAAGGCTGGAATGCTGATAGGTTGCAACAATACCCCCTAAATATAATTTTCAATCACATTAAGCTGCACATGAGCAATTTTGTTCCCCCGAAACAAGGTGGCATACCATGTGGCTACTAACTAACACATGGAAATTCAAAGTTAGTCGTGCTTGGGAACTGCTGAGAATGAAAAAGGAATTGTCTAATTAGTTTAAAATTATCACGACCTGATTTCTCAGGTCATGATGGCACCTACAACCCCCCTGTAGGAGAACCAGAACGGTTAGTAATGGGCTACTACCTAAGCAAGCATGCACAAGAAGTAAAAATAAGTAGAAGCAGATAAAGAAAGCAACACAGAAGGAAAGAAACCAAAATGTACATATAAAGAAACTACACCATCCAACGACCTGGTATCGAAAGTACAAGAGCCACTACTAAAAATATACAAAGTAGTAGATGGTGCAAAAGAAGAAAATACAACTGTCTCTGAATAAACCAAAGAGTAAACAGTGCCAAAATATAAGATATTGTCAAGCCTCGGTCGTTAGGAGCTCACTCTAGTCTTGGATGTATAAAAGTTGCACGATTATCCATGCAATCAACGGTGATAGCTTACACTAGGATCTGCACTAGAAAGATGCAGAAGTCAATGATTTCCTAAGTTAAAACTCTAAAATCGGGAGATGGTTATAACAACCTATTGAATGGCCCAGGCACCAAACCACCGATCCCAGCAAGCCATAAATTACTTGGGGCCATTACAGGCAAGCTCTAATAGTACAAAGAAGGCAAAAATACGGGAATGACCCAAAGGGTCATTACATCATTCACTACTAAAAAGGACTTTCTTCTACGAAAGTCAAGAAAGAAGGAACACCTGAAGGCTCAACAACTGCAGATACTAAGCCCGCATTCTGCTCTCGGTCTCCCGAGTAGCCTCCTCGATTGGAAGGCACCCCACAAAGCTATACCAAAGGAAAACTACCAGAAACCTTAACCTCCTTACCAACCAAACTAGAAAACAACCTCAAACTCAAAATCTCAAAAGGGAAACCAACTGAATCGAACCTCAAGAAACTCAACCAGAATGCAGTGGCACAACATAGATACCAAGGGTACCAAGGCATTCATCACACGGAACTAGAAACCTTGATACCACAACCAGGTATACTCAGAGATCCACCACCCAATCTTCTAACTCATAAATATTTTGGTCCGCAAAACCCTTCTGCCTATCTTGAATCATCTGCATCCTAACCATGAAGCCTCACACAAGTCAAACACCCAAGCTACCCTCAAAACCTCAACTATTCCACCGGAGGTCTATAACTCTTGCTACACTTAAGCTTGAATATGGTCACCTTCACACTCAAACTTTACCCAAGACAGGCTATAGTCCACGAGCCTCTAACACCCAAAATACCACCCTATAGCATACCCTCGAGAACTGGAGTAGTCTACCCTGACTAACTATCAACCAGCAAACAGACACCTGTGCCAAGATTAACCTCGATAGCTAAACCCAACTGAACCAACAATTAGAGCTCAACTACAACTGTCACACCAGGGTCAGGAAATGACATAGATAAATACCCTGTGTCAAAGGAGAATCTCCCAACTATGGAACAACACTAAACTCGATGTACTGTGACAATTCTGAATCGACTGAAAGTAAGTGAACCAGAGCAACCCGCCCAAGAAGACCCAAACAATATCTAAATCTACACAAGGAGTGTGGCACGCCTACCACAAAGTCCATAGCCATCAACTAAGCTCCAAATTCTAGGAATACCGCTGCTGCTCTAAATTCTCAAAACACCATCAAGATTTATGGTTGGCTTACTACCCTTTCCACCCAAGAAGAAGTCTATCATGTCGCAAATACCAAGTCAAACCAACTTGTAGGAAAAGGAAAGGATGCCTGGAGTCCAAGGTCACCGCTTAGCCATTGAAAAGTTCATAATCTCTAAACTAACCACCTTCTAGCTCAAAATATCCACTCTACTATACCAGTACACAAACCACCAACTCCAAAAGTATTTAATACACCGAAACTCCTAGCCCACCACTGGCAGAGCCAAATCGATGTTTGAATCCCACAAAAATGGACAACCTCTCTGAGAATCAACTGAATCAAATCCCCAACTCTCAGAACACAAAGGCAACCATCAAATCTCAAAGTACCATCAGAATCTAAAGTATCCTTGCTGGCATCAACCCATACAACCTAAACACAAATATCGCACAACTACTGATACTCGAACTAACGTTGGTCGATCTGATCAACCAGAGAAGAATGGGTCTCAACACTAGCAAGAATTCCACTGATTTGACAAATCAATCATAACCACACAGTTAGCTAAGGACTGGATGTCCAAGGCCAACAACCACTCCAAAACTAAGAGAGAAGCTAACTTTTCCATACTAATCACCTTCTAGCTTAATGATGCTGCAATCGAATAAAACCTTCAACTAACCATCTAAAGTAACTTGATAGCCCACGACTCTAAAACTCAACTCCAAATAAAATGAATACTTCTATCGAATCCTCGAGTAGACTCTTATGTCGTTGATTAACACTATAGAAACTTAAGGCAACTAGGCTTTGGATACATGGCTCTCCCAATCCGAAAATGCTGCTAAGGCTTGGGTCAACCAAAGTACATAACAAGAAAAATTATAACAGCTGCAATAAGCCCAAAAGGTAGTTTTGGGAATGCACACCACCTTAATCTGTACTAGACGGAACCATCCTTTCGGGAGTGCGCATCCAATGTGGACTCTCGGAGAGCATGCTGAAAATCAGGATCGTGATCATTATCTAGCTCAGCATCTCCATCACTAGGAATCTCAGGCTTATCCTCTGTGTAGTCCGCGAACAAGACATCCACGGGTCCACGAGTTTGGCGAGGCTAAGGTAAGGTGCTCAAATCTGCCACCTCAACAAGCTGCTTTCCTTCGGCTTTGGCCACATCCTTCTTAAATTCTGACACTGCACCCTCAATAACATCCATTCTTGTGTAGAGTTTTGAGACACTGTCCACTACCCCTTTCATGCATTCTTAACCCTCTTGTACCATACCAGGCAACTTGGTAGCCAAATCATTTAACTGCCTTTCATGATTATATGTTTTGTCAACCATGTCATGTAATCCACTTTTGGTCAAAGGGCCTCTTGGTACAACTGATGTGGGGGTATGTGTTTGTGCCCCTGATGTAGCCCGAGAAGGAGATGAAGTAGCTGCTTCGACATCTAACTCAACATCCACCATTTTCTCTACTCTACGCTTCTTGAATTATGGGGTATCCCTGTCGGTCTTCTTATCCAGATCAATCACTCCAACTGCATAGGTAACTTTATCGCAGCTGAAGTATGGGATGTCGACCTTTGTACACAACTTGCTGATCAGTACCAAAAAAGGGAATGCATCATTGCCCCTGCATGCTTTTCTCCAAATTACCATGGCTACTATTTCCTAAAAATTGACATGCTCCCCTGTAATAATGATAGCAACTAGAATGGCCCCCTCTTGAGTTAACTTCTGGTCATTTTGAGAGGGTAGGAATCGGATTCTTATGAGATCATACCACAGACGGGCTTCAAAGTGCAGAGTTCTTCTCAGGATGTCACCTGCCATAGTGGCCCACATAGGAGTGGAAGAAGCAAGGATAGCAGCAATTTCATGGTATGGTTTCACTTCTTCTTGCAACTTAGCCATAAGAGCATGTGCAGGTTTGATTGGGTTTTCCTAATAGATGGAATTGATGGCAGCGGAGGTAATGCACACTTTCTTTCCCCTGACTACAACTGAGTTCAATTTAGGGAATTTTTCTGCTGGTCCTATATAACCTTTTGAATCCTGCGTGGCTTGATAGGCCACAAAGAACACCTGCATGACTTCCCCATAGTATCCCCCGGGGACATCCTGAAAAGGGTACCAATATCGTTTAGCAAATTGACTTTGCATGTTGGGAACCTCATCCCCAACTTCCCCTAAGTTAAAGCTCTACTCTTAATTGAATGTTCTAGCCTTGTCCCGAGTGTAGATAACCTTTTGACCATCAACCCCAAAGCGGATTTTAGCTTTCTCTGCGGCCTACAATTGCCTTTGTTGGCCTCCCATGTTTCTCCTGCTAGAAAACATCTTTTGCATAAAGAGATTGTGAGCCAAAAACAAAAACAAAACCTAAAAAAAAGTTAACAACTAAAAAGAATGGAATGCAATGGAGTAAAAAACAAAGTAGGGGTCTTCTGGCTCCTGCGAACCACACCAGAGGAAGTGTGCATCGCATGTGCCTCCGCACTAGCTAGCAGAAACATGCAGGAGTTTTTCCACTGAGGTGTAAAGCTAGTGCAGACTGTACCAACCAAAGTGTGTATCGCACCAGGTTTTGCCCCTCAAGATCTGTGAATCACATGTGAAACGCATAAAGGTACAATTGGAATTTTTGGTTCCTTGTGATCTTGTAAATTATGCATGTGATTCATAGAGAAAGATGTACTTAGGCACTTTGCACCATGCAACAAACCAACAATATTAACAAGGGGGCAAAGGGATATCATGATCATACACATCCGGGTACTCAGACTTCCCCAGATTTTCATTGACAATTCCAACAAGCAAAAAAAGAACTTAATGACTTCCCTTGAGATGGACGTTACCCCGTCTATCATCGGGAACATCAAGCCCTCACTTGCAACAACGGATATCAACAAATTCAGCAATAATTAACCCCTCCCTACACATGATTATACACCCAAAGATAATCTTCAACAAAGAACCATGGGCATACAAGGAACAAAATTCAGCCCCAACAATCAATTTTCAGCAAAACCTTATGATAAACAATGATTTACCCTTAAGAAGGATGTCACCAAATCTATCATCGGGCCAAACATTTTCGTCAATCACAAGTGGGTTACTCAGAATTCACCCAAAATTCAGATTTCTACACTAAAAATCACTACCAATCAACTTGCATTAACAAAATTCAAGTTCTACCAAGTTGACAATAAGAAAAATTATCAAAACAACTCAAGATTGGGGATCTAAATTTTTTAGATCTCATCCAAAATCAACATGGAAATTCTATTAAACATGTTTCACAATATAAGTTCCCAACCTTCATAAAAATAAGTATTTAACGTCAGGGAACTTACCACAAGCGAAGATTAGGCAGTGAGAAGAGAAAATTTAATGTTTTTGAAGTGCAACAATGGTGACCCAATTGACTTTCCCAGAGAAACGACTGGCTGTGATGGTGGTGGAGTGGTGGGAATGGTTAGGTAAGAGGAGAGAAGGTTTTTGGAGAAGTAGGAGGATCTGTGTAAGGTTTTGGGAGAGAGTTTTTAGAGTTGGAGAGAAAATATGGTGAAGGAGAAGGTGGGTGACGGTTTTAAAAAGAAAAAGAAGAAGAAAGGTCGGCCGGGTCATCTCCGGGTCGGGTCGATTAATGAGTTAGGTCAATTAAAATTCAATTTTACCTTAGAGGTGCCGCGACATATGATTCGTACCAGCCTTGGTGCGGACTGCATGGCGTGTGGCACACCACCTTTTTTCTCCCTTGGTCTTGCCCAGGCATCTAGTTTGCCATGCGATAGAGGTGCAATCCACACTTGGGATCATGCGGTACGCACAGCCCGGCGTACATAGTTTACCATCGAGATAATACCTGGGATGAGAACCTGCCGACACAAAACATAGTTTACCATCGACAACTATTATAAACTCATCATCACTTGCTTTGATTTCTTGTATAGTCACAACATTCACAACCTTAGCACCACCAACTCCCATTACATACTTGGCCATCAAATCAATTTTTGTCATCATCTTGGCCATTGACTCATCCCGTTCCTCATCTATTTTTCTCATTTAATTGGTCAAGATATATGAGGGCATTCCCGAAGTTAGCAGATCTGCTTCTCTCGTATGCCAATCTTGGTAGGTTTTGGTTATTCGCTCTAACAAAGTCGAGGCAATGGGAAATTCTAGGTCCATGAAGGTGCAACCTCTAAGGTTGTTAACCACTGACTTATTCATAGAGTTCAATGACCGATAGAAGCTTTGTAGCAATACGTTGTTCTATAACTCATGGTTCGAACACAAGAGAAGCTTCTTTTTGAACCTTAACCAAACCTCATGTAGAGGCTCATCCGGGAGTTGCCTAAGGTTGGTAATCTCTTATTTTAGCTACATCATTCAAGATAGAGGGAAGAATCTCAAAGTGAATGCCACAACAAACTTGACTCAAGATGTGATAGAATCATCCGGCAACTCTTCCAACCACGCCGTGCCTTTCCCCGTCAAGAATAAAGGGAATAAGGGCAATCGAATGGATTCTTGGGAGATGTTTTGAATAATGTATGGTTGGAAAATCTCCACAAAATTCTGAATATGCCAGTTGGCGTCTTCAGGTGATTCTCCACCAAATAGGCCCTTCATTTGGATCAAGTGGAGCATGGTTCTAGTCACGTGAAAGACAACCTTTCCCACTGTGGGGGATAGGCAGATTGCACCCACACCACCTTGCATCACAGGCTCAGCCTCGTTAGCCTTCATGAAGCCGTCAACGCTCTCATTGTTGTCGGCCTCATTCATAGGCTAGCCTACTCAATCATAACACAAACAATAAACAAAAATAAAAGGACATGCACTCTCTAAGTGATTTCAATTCTACAATAAAAAATAGCCATCAACTCAAGTCCCCGACAATAGTGCCATTTTGATAAACGCTCAAATATACTCTCCCATGAGGAGGTAATGGCCATTGTTAAGCAAAACACATTTTTAAGTACCCAACAGGTGTCGGGGTCGTACCCATAGAGACTTATAGATAGAACAATAATGATTGTATAGAAATGACTTCATTAAGAGAGTAAGTGTTTAAATGAAAGAAAGTAAAGGATTGGGGGGAATTGGGAATTCTGTCACAAAAATCCAATTTAAGCAAGACAGTAAAGTAAAACGGGTGTAGAAATGAGAGTAGATGACTAGGGATGTGTATCCAATGGGGCTTTAATGTGGGATAGGGTGTTTATCTATTCACGCTTATTCTAACTCATTGACATAGGTAGCCTTGGTCATGGGTATGGTTGTTTATCTCTCGATCAACAACCATATATACGATAATCTCAGTTAGAGCACTATCGATTAAATCATCAAAAAACCAAGATCATGCTTGGGGAGGTCACACTATCTCTAGCTTAGACCCTTAAATGGATGATTCCATCGATATAAGCTATTTCTAGCCTCAAATCTGAATGGAGTCCCAAGTTCCCACTAGAAATTTCACATCCAAAACCATGAAATTCTCTTTAAAGCAACAACATAGTAAAGTAATGAAAATTAATGTTTCCAACCACCAATTTTAGGTTTAAAACTTGGTGAAACTACTAGACCCATATCAAATAAGGAATTATAAGCAAGAATTAACAACACCCACACCCATTTGTCAAGCAACCATCATCAACATATCCCTAGACAATTGAAATTAGCTACTCATAATAAAGAAAAGAGATATACCAAATGGGTAAGCTAGATTCCTCTTCATTCAATTGTAATTTCAAGTTCTAACCTCAGTTTTTGTACACAAATGGTTAACCAAGATTTTGAAGAGGGAATGAATTGAGACCATCTTCTTCTTGGAGAGGAAAACTTGTTCTCAAAGCTAAAATTAATTGCCAAAAATATTCAGAGAAGAAGGATTTCTTTACAATTATGCCTAAATTGGCCTTTTATACTTTCCCAAAATGTCACTAATTTTAGGATAAAATTACCCTTAGGGTGGTGTGCGATGCGACATGTGGTTCACATGTCGTTATGTGCGCATCGCATGCCATAATCAGTTGTACCAGTGACTTCAGCTAATATTGGAGGCTTTGTGCAAAGGAGGTGAGGTTCGCACCATGCGATCTGCCATTAGGAGCCGCATTGTAGTTGGAGTGGGGGCTCCCAAGATCAACTGATTATATACTGCTAGTGGCATAAGATTTATACAAGCACACAGATCACACAAACCTTTGGAAAAGTAGAAAGCTCCAATCGTGCAGGGAATTGTGAAGGCCCCAGGATTTTCTTTCTTTTGAACCATAAAACGGGAAGCTATTGCACTACAGTGGTGCAAATTGTTGGCTAGATCAAAGCTAACTGTCCTCTTTCTAGTCACCAGATCCTTCATGAATTTAGCATATCCAGGAATCTTCTCCAATGGTTCAACCAAAGGAATATTTACTGAGCGTTGTTTCAGCATGTAGATGAACTTGTGAAATTTTCCATCCTCAACCTTTTTCTTCAATATGTGGGGATAAGGATGAGGAGGCAATGTTATGGGTTTCAGGACTGGTGTAACCTCCTTGCTCTTTGATTACAACTCAAAAGACTGTCTCTCAATATGCTCCTCCTCACCATCTATTCCTTCGGACTTTCAGCATCACCCTTTTCAACTTCGGCGGGCTCATCAACAATTTTAGGCATGAGAGGATCTATGGTCTACTTTATGCTTTGAGTAGTCACTGTCATAACCTGTTTATCATTCTTTGGGTTCTGAATGGTATCACTAGGGAGAGTATCCTTTTGACGTGAATTCATGCTAGTGGAAATCTGGTGCATCTGCGTCTCAAGCTATTTTATGGAGACAACATGGGAATCCACTCTCTGACTGATCTTTGAAAGGTCTGATTTTATCTTCTTCATGCTTGCATCCGTGGAGTCAACCTTTTCAAACACCTTTTTGAGCAGCTCCCTCATGGTAAGTTGTCTATCCTGCTCTTCACAATTCACAGGAGGGATTTAAAGACCACTTCTATCATTCTTATACCCATCCTTTTTCTGCCAGTCTCCATCTCTGTACCCGAACTGATTGTAGTAATCATCTCTATCTCTATTTTGACCTTGATTTCCTTGGCCAGAGACCCGGAAACCCACCCCTTGATCATTCAGATAACTAACCTCTTCTTTAGAAGAGTAACCGTCTGGCCTAGATTCTTTACCTTGCGAACCGATGGCTTTTACCTTCTCTACTCCCTCAGCCAAGAATTTCTTTGCAAGAAACCCCAGTGTCGTGTTCAGCTCAGCAACTTCCTGTTTGATGTCTTGCAATTCATTCGAATCCAAGGACTTACCAATTGTGTATGTACCTGTTGGGGTCTCTGATTCTCTGGTGTGCCATGCTCTGTTGCTCTTTGTAACCCGATCAAGCATCTATGAAGCTTTATCTTACGAGTTGTCCATGAATGTCCTACCAGTTACAGTGTCAGCTACTGCTTTGGTGTTGGCGTTCATTGCTTTGTAAAAAAATTCCATCAGATGCCTTGAAGGGATTCCGTGTCTCAGAATGTTCTTCTTGAACCTTAGCCAAGCCTCATATAACGCCTCTGCAGGTAGCTTCCTAAAATTATAGATCTCCTATTTCAATTGCAACATCCTTGATGGAGGAAAGAATCGCTCTAAAAACTGAGTCTTCAACTCGTGCCATGTGTATATGGAATTGTCGGGCAATTCTGAGAGACAAACAGTTGCCTCGTCGGTTAATAAGAATGGAAACAACCTCACTCTAATAGCATCTTTCCCCACTCCTAGCATACTGTACGCCTTGCAAATTTGAGTAAAATTCTGCACATGATGATTTGCATTTTCTGTAGGTTTTTCAGCATACAGTCCCTTATTATTCATCAACTGGATCATGGTGCTGGTGATGTCAAATTTCGCCCCCTCAGTCAGTGGTGGTAACACTATGGGTCCAGCAATGCCCAATTCCTCCTCCTCGTCATAATCATCATAATCATATTAGCGAGGGGCTTGTCTGGGTTGCTGCATCTGTCGACCCCTATTCTATCATGGCGCGACTAGTCCTCTAGGCAAATTCCGATGAGCTTCCCCGTCTGCTGCTGCTTGGGCCTTTAGTGTAGCTTGACGAGCAGCTTGTTGTCGAGCCTGCCTTGCTTGCTCAGCCACCGCATTTCAAGCTGCGAGGTCTGCTGCAATTGCAGCATCTTCAGCGGCAAGAGCATCTTCTCCGTCCTTTTTTCATTGCTCATCCTCGGCCAATAACCAGACTGTGATCTGATCCTGTGTCTCATGCTCTCCCTCTTTAGCTATGTTTCTTAAGGTTTTGGAGAGCTCAGGATCGTATGGGATCAAGGGATTGCCTTGACTCCTTGTACTGGGCATGCACAAGTGTGCAACGTTTAGATCAAAACAAAAATAATAGAAAAAGTAAAATCAGGAAATAACGACTAACAGTGAGATAAACACAATCTCTCTTAATCCTAAACCGTACTCCCCGGCAACGGCGCCAAAATTTGATACGCCCAAATTACACCTCCTTTTGGAAGCGTAAGCGCTCGCTGATCAAATATAGGACCCAACGAAGGTTGGGGTTGATCCCACAGGGAATATGGTAGGACTATGGTTGATTAATGTTTACTCGTACTCTTAGTCGTTTATTTCCCTCGAAAGGGTTTTTTCTAAGGTAACAAGTATTAATTGTAACTAGAATGTAAACAGGTAACACGTGACAATTTTAAGAGTTGTAATCAATGGGTGAGATGACTAGGGTAGTGTTCCCCATGAGATCATAACTTAGTAAGGCTTTGTACTTAGTAAACTAGTTTGGTGCTTAGCATGCAGAATCGGTAAGTTAGGTTCACCTAAATCCTTGGTCTGGTAGATAGATTAATTTCACCACACGCATTGGTCCGGCCGTAGGTGTATGCTTTACTAACCCTTACCCTGGATCCAAGATTAGCTATTCCCGGACAAGGTCAAGCTATTAGATGAGGGTTGGTAGACTCAAATCTCTGTTGTTAAACAACCCTTTTCCCATCCAATACCTCCTTGGTTTGGCAAGTAAGGATAAGGCAAGTTCCAACGTTGCGCACCATTAAAAAGCAATCAAAACGAACGAAAGAACAATACATGCATAAACACCTCCCTAGAGTACCCAAGTACTTTGCCTAATTTGTTAATCCTTCATGGTTCCCACAACCCTAGTTGTGGATTTAGCTACTCATGTTCATAAGTAAACAATCAAGAGTTATTAGTGTGTTCATGATCATATACTTACAATAAGAGTTAAAGAAATCCAGAATATTGAATGAATGAAGAAGGAAGTAAGAATAATGAACTATGAATGTGTATAACTCTCATAAACCAAGAACAAACCAATATCACAAAGTTACGAATGTGTTTCCTACAAAATATCGTGCATAAAACGTAAAATAAAACCTAGGAAAGGTAGTTATAGACAGTAAAAATCCTATTCTAATTAAACAAGGAAACTGGCATCCGCAGCTTCCACAGACACAGTCTATGGTCCGTGGAAGTTTCTACGGGTCGTCGTTACCACTCATGAAACTCAGTGTATTTGTCAACCTGCAGGTTCCTTTCAATGAGAGTAGTCTACGACTCATGACTTGAATCATGGCTCGTGGAATTGAGTCATAGACCTCAGACAGTTTTCTCTTTTTCTGATCAGGTTCCACGAGCAGGAATCATGACTCGTGAACAGGTCCATGACTCATGGAAACCTTCTGTGGAACTCAGGCATTTTTATCCTTCTCTGATTAGGTTCCACGGGCAGGAATCACGACTCGTGAATAGGTCTACGACTCGTGGAAACCTACTGTGGAACTCAGGCCCCAACTACATATGTAGTATTCTTTCCATGACTGACTTCCATGACTCGTGGAATGGTCAACAACTCGTGGCCTTGAGTCGTAGAAGTCAGTTTCAGCCTAAATATCAGTCTTTCTCTGCATTTAAGTCTCCGAACCATGTTTTCCTGCACAAGACTCTAAAACACATCAAAGCTACTAAAAATAATTAAAGAACATGCTCAAATTCCAAGTTTTAAGCATCAAAAGTGGCACAAAACCACGGCATATCACGTACTCGGATTAGTACGTGGTCGGTGGCGTTGGAAAGAAGACTAAAAAAACTTTAATTTGGTGGGTACTAGGCTACCTAACTGTTTATATTTTAGGAGGAATGGTCGATTGAAGTTGACCCTAGTTTAGTCTTACATGAAAACTTACTTGGGTGAGGTGCTTGCGACTTAACTTAATGATAGGAGTTTCTTATGAACATGATTTGCATCCAAAGCACTCACCACACTAGAAAAATGATCATTACACTCATGGAAATGGTTCGTGTAATAGCTTAGGATTTTTGGGGTGTTACAATATCTCCCCCTTGGCATCATTCGTCCTCGAATGAAAACTAAGCAAGGGAACTCTAGGGAGAAAATAGCCCAACCAAAAACGAAATGTGAAAACTGAAGAATAGACATGAAGCTAAATTTTTCAACTTAAAACATGACTGAATCACCTTCGAAAACATGAATAATTAACAGGATCATGAGGGAAATTGATGGAATAGACTCGGAAGGACATACTAATGATGTAACTACTACTCAAGCTGAAACCGGATTGGAAAGATAAGGGTGAAAGTACTTGGCATTCATGGATGATTCTGCTTCCCAAGTAGCTTCTTCAACTAAGTTATAAAAGCTGAAGTACTATCGTGGTAACCGACTTCCGATTGAAATAAAAACTGAGCTGGCTTCATGAGACACGTATACATGCTGAGAATGTAAGAATGACCAATAGGACAGGAACTGGATATCCAACATGATAACTGGTCTGGGATGAGAGTATAAACTCAGATAAAACTCATAAAGAACAAACATACTCTAGAAATTGCAGTTAACCAAAAGGGACACCAAACTGGGAGAAGTAGACATACGGGAAAACTATTTTCTTCTAAATAACACCCCTACCATTCACAACTAACAACTTCAACAGTGCCCATAAAGGTACTAAGGTTTAAGTATAACTACCCAATCCTCCATGTTCAACCCTCTCTCGACTAGGTCTCTTACATCAAGAACATCTTCGAAGGATAGTATTCCCTCTTATCACAATAGCCAACTAACCTAGGGCTCCCAACCAAAGGGTCACTAGTTGTGCAAAATAAATATCCACATGTATCCCTTCACGATATTCAAGCTTATAACTATGGTCACCTTATGGTTTCTTAGCTTACCCTATTTAAGACTTCTCTCTTCTTTCCTATCATAAGTAGGAGTCATAATTTCAAGAACTTATACAGAGGGACATACTAAAATTCCTCATCTAACTATTTCGCACGAATAATCCTTACCTCACAATTCACCCACACCGAGAAGTCAAAGTGGAACAAGTACACTAACAAGGAAAGGAAATCCGCTACCTCCCATCTAGAGTTACTCTAAGGTCTTCTCCCCTAATGCTTATAACAACATAAACAAGAATCATTGAAAGAAAAGAGCGGGAGCAGGAGCGTCAAGAATAAAGGATTTTTGATTGGTCTAGACTTACACTTAGCGTGATCTAGACACTCAAGGTGAGGTTTGGGGGATCAAGTGCAATAGGAATGAGTATTTCACATACTGGGCACGTAAGGCATGAATGGTAGGGATCACCACCCCTCATCATCAAAGGCAAAGGTCAAGGCCTTTAGAGCAAGGGAATTATAAGCGCAAACCGTTTCAAGAATACGGTCATAGCATATACATAATGTAATTTGATTTGATTAGCCATAGAGGCCTGTATGAAGAATAAACTGAGCAAATAGGCCAAAAAATACTGAGAGACATGAGTTTACATAAATAACAAACCCTAGGGCATAAATCTAGAATTTATAGAATCGTTGTCTGAAGCAATCACTTGCCATTCTAGAATCTGAACATGAGCGTGAATCTGAAATAGGACCATGTCACTAACACTCAAGGAATGAAAAAGGTATCATAATGGCAGAAGTATACTTAGGATGCTAGGATGGAAATAAGCTTTTGCCTCCCCTCTTGACTTTGTTCTAACACCTACAAGCATGGCCACCTAAGCCTCCAAAATCTGACCGATTCTATATTTCACCATCTCCCCCTTAGGTTCATGCCACCCTCATAAGTCTGTGGACCTCTCACCAACCTCTCAAAGGAACTATGATCATTTTACCTTAACAGAACATATACTACCCCAGAATCTAGCACGAATACCCACTTCCTTCTATAGTCTAAGACCCTCTTTCACCTAAAAGTGTAGGCCTCAACCCTCTTATCTGCACTTACTTCTAGGTCAATACAACTCAAAACCAAAAAAGACTAGGGGTCTGGGAGCTATGGGTGCATAAAGGAAGAAAATCTAGTGATGTACCTGATTCAACTGCTGGAGGAATACTCTGACCTGGCTAGCTAGGCAATAAGGGGAATCAATTTTGTAGCTGAACACCACAGTTGATCTGCTTAGATGAGGGGCAATTCCTAATCCTATGGCCTAACTTACCACACCTAAAACACCCTTCCTTACCTTTAAGACACTCACCTAGATGGAGCTTATCGCAATGGCTACAACTAGGGTACCTCAAGGTCTTCAAAGCCTTATAGTGACAAGACTGATAATCGAGGGCAGGTATGCTAACTGAAGATGGGGTTGGTCTGGATGACCTCTGCTGAGAAGACGATTGGTTCCATGTTCTGGTCATTTTATTGTTCCTCTTCCTCTTCTTTAGTTTCTCTTTCTCGTCAACTGAGCTATCATGGCTTGAGCCAACAAACATATGGCTTCACAAAATTTTGCATTCATAACCTCAAGATCTGGAGTGGTTGGATTAACATTCCTTATAGGATTTCTTCGTGGAGACATTATTTGAAATGTGTATGGAACGGATTGGAAGGGTAAGTAGATTTGAACTCTATCGCACGATACTGAACATGAAGAAGTGAAGTTTATCCTAAAATACCTCTATCCTCCTTTTCATAGGCGTGGTGTGCTTCACACCCATGAAAGAGACTCTACTTGATGCGGCTTTCAGACACCCTAAGACTCTTAAACCTAGCGCTCTGATACCATGTTTGTCACTCCCCGAGGCTACCCTCTGGATGTAACATTGACCCGCGACCACAAGTGTCCTATGTTAACCCTTGGTCATGGCATAACTCAGGTATATAAATTAGCATAGTGAAAGCATAATAGGAACTAGATAACTCAATCCATAAGATAAAAAATAAGAGGACTATGATTTGAAGAACACTCGAATACTGTCTATGTTTGAAAAGCCTCAATATATGACATAAGGAGTTTCTAGAACAAGACCCTAACTAACTCAAGGTACAGAAGTAAATAACCAAAACTATCTAGAATCATAAATGGCCCTCGAACAATAAGGACTCACCAACACTGACTGGAAATGGCCTGCGGTCTCTAGCCACGAGCCTGAGGGAGGGAACCTGAATCTGCATCATCAAGAGGATGCAGTGAAAAGTATGCGTCAGTACTATAGGATGTACCGAGTATGTGAGATATGCATAATCATGATAAAAACATCGTTTAAAACATGCTTGAAATGAGCTCGTGTATGTAGAGAGATAGCATAAGGAAATATCAAGATATAAGGCATAAAATGTGAAATAAAGTTAGGATTTAAATTAGAGTATCATACAACTTATTAGCAAAAAAAATAATAAACATTCGGGAGTTTCTCTTAACCGACATTAAACCATGCTGAGCTATATGGAGTCCAGTGTCATGTACCTCCAATGAAAAAGGTTGTACTAACCGGCCAAAGTTAGAACCATGTTGTACCAGGATCCTGTCATAATTAGCCACAAAGGGCACCTACAGTGGCACGTAGATCTGGGACTAAGAGTACTCTCACCCGGTCCAACACGATCCTAAATACTACTCCCAAAACATATATATTGTAATGACTCTTCCGGTCATTTCCACGTATAAGTTTTGAAGTCAAGCAAATCGACAAAAGTTATCGTAAGATCTTTAATGAATTTTCTGAACTTTGGGTCAAATGTCTCAGGGCTTTTCTCTCAATATATAAAGAGCTAGAAGTCCCCTGAAATACCAAATCGAAGGTCTACGATTCTAGTTTCCAACGCACAAAACCTCACGTCCAACTGATCTCGGAGTAAAAGGTTATGACTGTTTTACCGCGGACTGTCTGGCAGAAAACGGGTTGCGAACCGGGTCGCGAACCTTCACGTTTTAAGCCTCAACTTCACGTTTTAAAACACCATTTCAGTTCCGAAACAGTGATAAAACATAAGGGAGGATCCCGAGAGAATTCTTGAGTATCAAAATCGTGCGTGTGTTTGAAAATATTTTATTTAAAAGTTGAATTTGGTAAAAATTATATTATCATTGCCTTTTCAAAATATTTTAAAGGTTTATGAAAAATATCTTTGATACGATATAAGGGTATATGTATTTATTTTATAAGGTTTTTATACATTGTAATATTTTAACGGAGATAGTAAATTTAGTTATGTTGAAAATTATTATTATAATATAGTAGGTTTTATTCGAAATAGTTTTCTATGAATTATGGTATATTTAAAATATTATATTTATTTTACCACGAACTTATGCAATACCCGAGTATATAAATAACGGGATAAGAATTTTGCTTTGTGGCCTTGTAATTGCCACCTCCACTCCACGTGTAGGTGGAGGGAGGGGCCAGCAAACTCTAACAGGGAGTGGTGGCATTTGGAGTTGGCAACATATTTATCAATTGTTCTTAAACATTAGAAATGTCATTATGATAGATAAACTTCAGCAAACAATTTAATTCCTTTTGCTCTACATATCTATACAGTATATAGATATTTAGGCAAAGAGGTGCATATCTGCACGTGGAATTAATAGGAGAATTAATTATCTACGTCAAGTTATTCCATCCCAAATCCGATTCCGATTTAGTTTTGGATTTTCTCGGAGTGGTCCAAGCTTGGACATCGTTGTTCTAGCAGCTTGTCGTCGAACGACAGGTAGGTTACGGTTTATTTTTCCTAGACTCCGTATATATAAAATAAAATTGTATTAATGGGCATCCTTGGGTTGGTTTATAAGGTTGGTACCACAGACCTTGACCGCTTTATTCATGTCCGCCTACTTTTGTTCCTCCGTGGTTTGTAGTATTTGCCGATATATTTTATTTACCCTTGTGGTCCTGTGAGGCCTTGTTGACTCTGGAACATAGAAGGTGGGATTTTGGGAATGTCCGCGAGTCCCGGGCATAGAATTATCCTTCTAGGCTGGTTATGCTTGCTGAGTAGTTGTGGGCCTGTGCAGGGTCGATAGGTTGATTGTGAGCTGCGGGGCAACTATTGTGTGTGATCATACCATTTCCATGCATATAAAGAGGTTTTATCCAAGTTTTACTGTGGTTTTGGCTTCGGGCCTACTGGCACTATTTTTTAAACCTTGCATGGCCCGGGGGGCCCTTTTTGATGGAAATAATTTGGAAATGGTTTGATTTAACTTGTGGATATTTTTGGGCAAGAAAGTAAAATTATGTTTAAAATCATCAGTTTTACGATTAACGCTAGACTCGGCAGGGCCGGAGTGCTGGTTGAGTTTTCTTATTACTTGAGATGATTTTTAGCCTCGGTCGGACCGAGCACCTGAGATGACTTTTTACTGTTTAGACCCGGTTATGCTCGGGCACCCTTGGAGGGGTTTTTGAGACATTTTCCTACTACTTTAGTCCTGGACAGGGTCTGGGCATTGCATATTCGAGACTGGGTCTCTATTCTGATACTGAGTTTTAGTATGGGGTCTGGGACCTCCATGGACCTTGCCATCCGGGCCAAGGGCTACGGGCTGCGTGTGCCGGTGGAGGGGTATACGGTGGAGTAGAGGTATACGGGCAGAGTCCTTCCATGGAACCTACCTGCTGG
>QJPP01005332.1:0-69022 GCA_003996215.1 Jaltomata sinuosa | reverse complement strand
AGATGACCCCAGATGGTGCATGGCTAACAGAACCCTGCCACACAACCGGGGATACACCGGGCATAGCTATGGTAATGGTCTTGGCATAACAATCCAAAACCACACGGTGAGGGGATAACCAGTCCATGCCCAGTATCACATCAAAATCTAGCATATCAAGGACCATCAAATCACCCCAAGTCTCTGAATCACCAACAGATAACATACATGATCTCACAATCCGAATCACTACTAAAGAATCTCCTACTGGGGTCAAAACAGAAACAGGAGTAGATAATGGCTCACTAGCCAACCCCAAACAAGGCACAAAGTAGGCAGATACATATGAACAAGTGGATCCAGGATCAAATAAAGCCATAGCAGGCTGATGGCACACAGAAATCGTACATGTAATCACAGCATCTGAGGCCTCTGCCTCTGGTCTCCTAGGGACCGCATAAAACTGACGACGACCTCCACCTGCCCGACCGCCATCCCTACCACCTGCTCTACCGCGTGGAGCACCACCTCTAATCTGACGACCATCCCCTCTAGCAGGGGGCTGAACTGTCCGTAAAGGCTCAGCTAACTGAACTGTACCCTGCTGAGGGCAATCCTTAGCAAAATGACCTATCGCACCACAAGTAAAACAAGCCCCTAACGGCCTACTCTGTCGAGGTGAACCAGCAAATCCCGAATGACCACCACGACCTGATGCCCCAGAAACTGTACCCCTCGAAGACTGGCCGCTATAGCCCTGATGGCTGCCCTGACCCTGCTCGAACTGGGTACTACCGAAAGTCTGAAGGGAAGACTGAACCGGTCGGCTGGACTGACCCTGGTACTGCTGTGGCTGATAACTCCGACTCCCCTGGCCAGGACCTCTACCACCATATCTGGAACCACTATAGAAACCCTGATGTCGAGGCCTCTTATCTCTGGACCCCTGATCATGTCGCTGTAGGTCCTCCACAGTATGGGCATAATCTACAATAGCCTGGAATGACCGACCACTGGCAATCAATATCTCAGCTGGCTGTCTGATCTCTGGCCTCAAACCCCACACAAATCTGCGAATCCTATCAGCCTCAGTAGGAATGATCATAACTCCGAACGGTGCTAGCTGATGAAAACGGGTCTCATACTCCGAGATAGTCATAGATCCCTGCAAAAGGTGAGTGAACTGCTCCCTGCGACGCTCCCGATCACTCTGGGGAAGGAACTTGGCCATAAAGGCCTCATAAAATTCAGACCAGGTCAACGGAGGTGACGACGGTGGTCTACAAGCAACCTGAGCCCTCCACCATATCTTCGCTGGGCCCTCTAACTGGTAGGTAGTATAACCAACCCCGTGAGTCTCCAATAAACCCAGATGATGCAACATCTCCTCACAGGTGGTAATAAAGTCATGCGGATCCTGTCCAGAAGTACCCGCAAATCTCGGGGGTGCTAACCTCACAAATCTGCCCAACGCCTTCTGCTCTGTCTCTGTCATAACTGGGCGAGGAGCAAGAGGCCGTGCAACAGATGGAACCGGAATACCCTCCGCACGGTGAGCCATAGTAGCAGGATGCGCTCCTGAGCTCTGTGCACCCAGGGCTGCTCCCTGAGCAGATGTCTGCGCTACCTCCGAAGGACCGCCTCCAATCACACCCGAGGGAAGCGTGCAATTAGTATTCCCGAATATCCTGGGGACGAGCTGGTGGGTGGAGCTGGCACAGAAGTGGGAACTGAGCTGGTACCGGGCGGGAGGACTTGGAGGCTGGTGGTTACCTGGGCTTCCCCCTGAACCACATGCTGCTCCGGGCTCTATCTCCACGCTAGCCGCTCTAGCAGGTGCCACTGTTCAGAGGGCGTCCGTTGGACCCCTAGTGGAGTAGGAGGCTCATCCTCGCGTTTGCTGCCGACTCGATCTCGTGACTAACCATCTGCGGAAGAATGAAGAGAATAAATGAGATTTCCAGAAATTTCAAGGGTAGTACGCACACACGGAAGCAATGAAAGAGTCAAATTTCCTAAAATGCCACTGTAGCCTCCCACAGATTGAGTACGGACGTCTCCGCCCCGATCCGTAGGACTCTACTAGACATTGGCTCCTATACCGATGACACCGGTGAACCTAAAGCTCTGATACCAAGTTGTCACGACCCAATTTCTCGGTCATGATGGCACCTACAACCCCCGGTAGGTGAACCAATCCGTGTAGCCCAGAACAGCTAGTAATGGGCTACTATCTAACAAATAAGAGAACAAGACGAATAAAATAGATAATATGAATGTAAATATATACAAATGCGGAAAACTAAACCAAACTCCAAGACCTGGTATCATAGTACAGAGCCAAACTACATACATGGAGTACAAGTAACCAAAACTATATATACAGATGTCTCTGAATGGAAATAGAGTACATGAATCAAAAGATAAACTAAAGCTAAGCTCCGATCGCCAAGAGCTCACCCTCAGCCTGAAGTAGTCCTCAACAGATCTCCAAGCACGAATCTCAATGATCTACTGGCGATGGCCCACACTAGGATCTGCACCCAAAGATGCAGGGGGTAGGGGTGAGCACCAAATGCGAAGCATAAGGTACCCAGTAGGTATCATAGGCCGACTGGGCACATATAAGATAAAAGAGCAGTAATAGACAGAATAGAAGCAAGTAGTCACAGAAATCAACGAAAGGTACACAGGAACTAGCCAGAGGGAAATCACAGAACCACAGATGAGGCTAGTAAGCAGAATATACACACCAAAGACACAGGTGAAAGTAAGAAACAACGCACCTGGGATCCTTGCAATAACAGTGCATATAAAATAAGTTTACGAAAGGGACGGTATACCGGTAACCTCAAATGTAAGAAGAAGAGAGAAAGAATAATAATAGGCATGCTCAAGACATGAATCAATACTCAACTAATCATATCAACCTCAAATCCAGAACCTAACACCCTAGCAGTACCAATCTCATACTTATACATAATAGAGAACTATTCTGTAAATAAATAGCAAAAGTCTACCTACAGTCCCTCGGCCGCCCATACAACCGAGGAACACAAACAAGTGAAAACAAACCCTCCGGCATCCCATACTACCGGAGCGTACAATCAGCAAACAGCAAACAAGGGTGGAACCTCGAACCATGAATGATATGATGCATGAAGATCTCAAGTGCCATAGTATCTCTGTATGTACCTCCTCCGGCGCCGATCCGGCCCAGCAGTAGGTTCCATGGAAGGTCTCTGCCCGTATACCTCTACTCCCCCGTATACCCCTCTTCCGGCACACGCAGCTCGTAGCTCCTGGCCCGGATAGCAAGGTCCATGGAGGTCCTCGACCCCATACCAAAACTCAGTATCAGAATCACGTATCAAGATAGAGTCCCAGTCTCAATATCAAGATATATAACCAGTCTCGAATATGCATGCCCAGACCCTGTCCAGGACTAAAAATAGTAGGAAAATATCTGAAAACCCCCTCCAAGGGTGCCCGGGCGTCGTCGGGTCTAAACAGTAAAAAGTCATCTCATGTGCTCGGTCCAACCGAGACTAAAAAATCATATCAAGTAGTAAGAAACTCAACTAGCACTCCGGCCCTGCCGAGTCTAGTGATAATCGTAAAACTGATGATTTAAACCACAAGTGAAATCAACCATTTCCAAATCATTTCCATAAAAAACGGCCCCCCGGGCCATGCAAGGTTTAGAAAACAGTGTCAGTAGGCCCAAAGCCAAAACCACTGTAAAACATCGATAAAACCTCTTTATATGCATGGAAATGATATGCTCACACACAACAATAGCTGCTCAACAGCTTACAATCAACCTACCAACCCTGCACAGGCCCACAGCTACTCAGCAAGCATAACCAGCCTAGAAGGATAATTCTATGCCCGGGACTCGCGGACATTCCCAAAATCCCACCTTCTATGTTCCAGAGTCAACAAGGCCTCGCAGGACCACAAGGGTAAATAAAATATATCCGCAAATACTATAAACAACGGAGGAATAAAAATAGGCGGACATGACTAAAGCGGTCAAGGTCTGTGGTACCAACCTAATAAACCAACCCAAGGATGCCCATTAATACAATTTTATTCTATATATACGGAGTCTAGGGAAATTAAACCGTAACCTACCTGTCGTCCGACGACAAGCTGCTGGAACAACGATGTCCAAGCTCGAACCACTCCGAGAGAATCCAAAATTAAGTCGGAATCGGAATCGAATTTGGGAAGAAATAACTTGACAAGATAATTGATTTACTTTTCGATGTTTCCGTACCACACTACTTTGGATAACCCACAAATTCCCTTTACACAATATATCGCAACAGTGCTAGATCAGTTGTGTAGCTTAAAGAGTTGTGAAGCCAAAGAATGTATTTAGAAAGGCATGGAAATATAATCCTTACTCGTAGTGGAATTGAGAACTTTACAACCCACTAGCTATAATTAGTAACTTGCTACCTACATACTATAATTCATTGTAAATTAAATTGATATGGCACACTTAGGAGTAACCCACGTAGATGGTGGACTGCTGGCCACATGATGAATTATTTGTTGGACACTCCCTCCACTTCCACGTGGAGTGGAGGTGTCCACACCAAAATTCTTTATCTCATTATGTGTATATTCGGGTATTGCGTAAATTCGTGATAAAATAATTATAGTATTTTAAATATACCATAATTATTAGAAAATCATTTCCAATAAAACCTACTATATTATAATAATAAATTTTAACATAATTAAATTTACTATCTCCGTTAAAATATTACGGAGTATAAAAACTTTATAAAATAAATACTTAAACACTTATATCGTACCAAACATATTTTTCATAAGCCTTTTTAAAATATTTTGAAAAGGTAATAATAATATAATTTTTACCAAATTCACTTTTTAAATAATATTTCAAATATACGCACGATACTAACAAAATTCTTAAGTTTAGGCTCGTAATTCGCCTACGCACGATTTTGATATTCAAAAATTCTCTCGGGATCCTCCCTTATATTTTATCACTGTTTCGGAACTGAAATGGCATTTTAAAACGTAAAATTGAAGCTTAAATCGGGTTAAACCCGACCCGATTCGCGACCCGGTCCGTAACCCGTTTTCTGCCAGACAGTCCGCGGTAAAACAGTCATAACTCTCTGCTCCGAGATTATTTGGACGTGCGGTTTTGTGCGTTGGAAACTAGACTCGTAGACCTTCGATTTGGTATCTCGGGGGACTTCTAACTCCTTATATATTGGGAGAAAATCCCCGATACATTTGACCCAAAGTTCAGAAAACTGTTAAAGGTCTTACGATATCTTTTGTCGATTTGCTTGACTTCAACACTTAACGTGAAAATGACCGAATGGGTCATTACAGCCATCGTGATCGCAAAGTCTAGCCAAGCGGTTGCAAAGAACAAGGAGGCAGGGGCTGCATCGCAGTCGCAAGAAGGAACCTCACAATCATGAAGAACAAAGGTGCCGGGTCCACATGCCCTTTATCGTGGTCGTGTTAAGGGAACCTCATAGTCATGATGCCCAAAGAGGTAGACCATTACGATCGCGTGGCCTTCCTCGCAGTCAAAATTAAGGCTTGAGGCCTGCACCTGCAATAATAACCACCAGAAAGCTTTAAGGTAAAAAATTTCCATATGGGCTCACAGGACTCATCCAGGACTCCGGGCGCACAAATGAACTATTCTACCACACCAAAAATGGCATTCCAGACTCAATAAAATAAACAAAATTCCCAACAGAGGCCTATTTAATGAAAAGTGGGATCCGTGCCTAAAACCAACTTTTGGCCAACTTTTCCAAAATGGAACTCAATGGCCTCTAAAAAGTTCAGAAGCCTCGAGACCCAAACCAAAGGTCTCCCTAGCCTAATGTCAATATTTTAGAGCTAATAGCGCTGGCAAAATTTCCATCCAAGAATGTCTTCTCTGAATGTTAACCAAAGTCAACTCTACCAGCCTAATTGTCCTGAAAACATAGAAAATAAGACAAAACCAAACCAAAAGCTCCTAGACCCTGACCAAGGGTCCCACTAGACCAAAATCCCTACTTCAGAGCTAATGACACTGTCAGAATTTAATTCTGAGCATGTTTACCAAGGATGTTAACCAAAGCCAATGATTTCCTAAGTTTAAGTTCTAAAATAGGAAAATGGTCATAACGACCTAATGAATGGCCTGAGAACCAAGACGTCAGTCCTGGAAAGTTATAAATGACCTATAGCCACTGCAGGAAGGCTCGAAATGTAGAAAAAGTATGAGAAACAGAAAATGACCTAGAGGGTTATTACACTTATAATGAGATTGGGGTTGATTATTTAAGCAAATTTTCAATTAATAACATGAGTAGCTTGGTTTAAGCTACACTTAGTAGTTTTTCAACCTACCAAATATATTTTTTATGTTCTTAGTTCAAGACCCATAGTTTTGACATCAAACCAACCAATTAATGCTTAGGTGAATCAAACGATCTCTAGATTTAACTCTTAGATGGGTATTTCCTATAATCAAGCTATTTCTAGCCTCAATTTGTGGTGGGAATTCCAAATCCCCATAATTGAATTCTTACTTAATTGAAGAACTCCTCTTCCAAGAAAGAACACAATTAATAAATTAACTCAATATTTGCAACCATCAATTTTATAATTTAAATATGAAGAATTCAATAAACCCATACTCAATAATTAATTATAAGCACAAATGACCAACACCCATCCCCCATTTCAAACACCCATTATGCACAACCCCTAGAAATAAGTTTAGCTACTCATAGTAAAGGAATAAGAGTAGATACTGATAATGCTCAAAAACACTCTCTAATAGGAGGTGGTAGCAATCGTCAGAGCAAAACAAATTTATATTTCCAACAAGTATTAGGGTCGATCCCACAAAGAACAATGTAAAAGCTATTGATATAATAAAGAATTAAAGCAACTTATTGAAGTTTAATGAGCAAAAGAAATAAAATGGATTGGGGGTTTTGTTTTTTAAAAATGCGAATGATATTGCAAGTGTGAAGTCGACCAATCTTCCCAATGCAAGGATCACAAGGGAGATTTGGGAATGGGTATTACTTCAAATCCATATAATCTATTACAAGTTTATCAACTACTTACTAGATTAATAATGGGTCAAATGAAAAAAGTCTTGGAATTCTCAATTATCTACCAACATCTTTCGACCATTGACAAATATTTCTCAACCAATTCTCTCAAACCTAGCCAAGTGTTAACAAGCTATTCCAATTATGGAAACACTAGAATCACTATTTCTAGCTAATTCCTTAAATGAGGGTTAAAGCCTCAAGTTAGTGCCAATTAACCTTTTCCCACCTCAATTCACTCTTTCAAGCCAAACCAAGGTAAGATGGGCTAGTCCAAGGGTTGATCACTCCCTTTAGAATCAATTCGCGCACAAGATTAATTAGAGAATAAAAGACCCAATTCATAAACTAAAAAATATTTAATAAATTATAAAAGCACAAGATAAGTGATAAGTCGGTAATCTACTAACTTATTGATCTTTTAATCATGAATTATTGCCATATTTTGATAAGATTTAGAGGTTCTTATGGCCTTTATTGACATGAATACAGTTACTCTTGGTCAAAGATAGAAAATAAGGAATTGGACCCAAAAAAGCTCAAAAGGAGTTGAAGTGTGAAGTGATCAATTGAGGTAAAGATTTTGCCTTGAGGTGGGGACCTCGTGCGACATGCACAACTGTTGGTGCGGTCCACACCTCCTCCACATAAAGGACTCAGAAGAAGAGTAGAATCTTTTAAGAGGGTGCGATACCCTTGCAACACGCACAAGGTCTAGTGTGAACCGCACCCCACTTCGCACGAAGCTGCAAGTATGAGCCAGGTCTCGAGTTCACTTATGTGGAGTTAGGCAATGCACATAACTAGACGTGTGAACCGTACGTCATGGTGCACAACTCTCAAGGGGCAATTTTATCCAATTTGATGTGATGATTTAGGAAGATTCTGAAACCCAACTTAGGCATCAATTTTCACAGTTTTTGGATAGTTTTCAATTCTTGAGAGTTTTTCTCCCAAGGCAAGAAAGAGGGTTTCAACCCATTCTCTCAATCTTCAACCTTGGAAATTAAAATTTGAGCTTGGATATTGGATTCTTGCTACAGTTAATAAAAAGGAATTTGAATTTCCCTACGGGTATACTTTCTCGTTCCTTTAGTATGAGTGACTAAGTATCCTTGTCTAGGGATGTATTGATAATGGGTACTTGATAAAAAGGTATGAGTCTTTCTTATTTGTGTTTATAATTACTAATATGATATGGGTTTAGTGATTTCATCATATTTTAACTCTAAAATTGGTGGTTGCAAACATTGATTTAATTTACTTAATTGTGCTCTTGCTTGACAAAGGGGTTCATGATTTCAGATGTGAAATTGCTAGTGGATTCTTGGGATTGCACTTAGATTGAGGCTAGAAATAGCTCAATTCGCCAAAAATACCCATTTAAGGGTCTAAGCTAGAGATAGTGTGACATCCCCAAGCCTATATTGGTTGGTTTATGCCTAAATAATGGTGCTTAAACAATGACCATTGGATGAATGATTGTGTGATCGAGAGATTAACAATCATGCCTAAAACCAATGCTACCTATGTTATTTAGTAAGAATTCATGCATTTAAGAAAGTATCTTGACCTGTGTTTGAGTCCCATTGGAAACACATTCCTAGTCGTCCTCTCTCTTGTTTACACCTCGCATTTATTTTTATTATTTGGTTTGGAATTGAATTGTGATAGATTCCTAATTCCCCCCTTTTACATTATTTGTTGTTTGGACAATTTACTCTCGTTGTGAAGTATTTTCTATAATCTCTTGGGCTAAGCTCCAATTTCCCATGGGATCAGACCCTACTCCCATCAGATAATATAAATTTTGTTTTACTTAACGATCGCTGATACCTCCATCTTGGAGAGTATATATGAGCATTATCGAAAATGGCGCTGTTGCCAGGGAATTGTGTTTGGATAGCCTTTCTGATTGTGAATTGAAATCACCTTGTAAAGTGTTTGTTCGTTTTAATTAGTGTGTTGTTTTTGTTTGTTGTGTAGGCAACCCATGAGCAAGGTGGGAGATAATGGAAGTCTAGATGGTTTCATGGATGCAACAAATAAACCCCTAGTTCAAGGGAGAGTAGGTTCAATCCACCTACCCTTAATGGTTAGAAATGTAGTGTTCCACGTCACTAGCACCATGCTCCATCTTATACAAATAAAGGGGATGTTTAGAGGAGTAGTACACAAAGATGCAAATAGGAACATCCGCAAATTTATGGAAATATTCCAACCTTTCATCTTCCAAAACATTCCCCAAGATCTATTCGACTTTGCCTATTCCCCTTCTCTCTAATGGGGGATGCCACAGCGTGGTAGGAAGAATTACCAGATGCGTCAATCACTTCTTAGGATGAGTTGGTAGAAGATTTCACAAGTAGATTTTTCCCTCCCTCAAGGATGATGCAGCTGAGGGATGAGATTACCAATTTTTGCCAACTCCCTGGTGATCCTTTACATGAGGCGTGGTTGAGGTTTAAAAAGAAACTATTGTTGTGTCTCAACCATGGATTGCCGGATGATGTCTTGCTACAAAGATTTTATAGAGCTTTGAAATCAATGAACAAGTTTGTGGCCAACAACCTCGGGGGTGGTACCTTCATGGACCAACAATTTGCTCTCACCTTGGCTCTTCTAGAGAGAATGACCAAGACTAACCAATCTTGGCACACAAGGGAGGCTGATATTACTACCTAAGGAGTGACCACATCTATTTTGACAAATGAGATGCGGAGAAAGGATGAAGAGAGGTATGAGACCATGGACAAAATGATGATGCAAATAGACTTATTGGCCAAGCATATGATAGGGTCTGGAAGTGCTAAGACCATGAATGTTGTGAGTATACCTGAGATCAAGGCTAGACATTACGAGCTAATGACCATTGTGAATGGTAAACTTTTCTACTTATTGGTGGATTCTCTTCTCGGGTATTATCGCCTGAGGGATGAGAATCAAGGTTGGAATAGGGATAAGGAACGAGATGGAAATTGGAGGGACTGTGACAAAGAGGGTGACATATATAACCACCGAAGCTCAAATCCATGTGTACTTCTAAATTAGTCGGATTCTTTATATCAACCTACCACAAGCAATCCCAGGCACTCAAATATAGAGGACATGTTGTCATTGGTTTTGAAGAAAGTGGAAACTACAAATACGAGAGTTGGTGAGCTTAAAAGCAAAGTTTCAACACTTTATCAAACTGTGAGATCTTATTCAGCCTCAATCAAGTATCTTGAGGCTCAAATGAACCGTCTATCCACTCAAATGAACCTGAGGATGAAGGAAGAACTTTCTACTGACACCACAACTAATCCTAAAAATGACAGTCATGTTATGGCTATTGTTACTAGAAGTGAAAGGACAAGTGGTGTGGTGAAAAGGCCTATTATGGATGTTATGGAGAAGCCAGGTGAGGTGGTGAAGAATCCTAGTGTTGAAGCCATTGTGGAGCCGTGTAACAAATAGGAAGAGGCTATGTGTGAAAATACATTGAAGAACTAGGAGTTAGGGTGAAGCTTGGTGCACCCAACGTCTCGATGGATGTTAATCTTAATGATGAGAAGGAGGAGGCTAAATCTCATCCCTAAGTGCCTATTGATATTGAAGAGGACCCTCCCATTGTGCAAAGTGTGCCAACCACACTACCCAAGGGACCTCCTCCTTACCCTCAAAGGTTAAATAAGTAGAAGGAAGAGCACAAATTCAATAAGTTTGTTGACATGTTCAAGTAGCTTTAGATAAACATTCCTTTGGTTGAAGCCTTAATGAAAATGCCAGGGTATATAAATTCATGAAGGAGTTGCTAAAGAAAAAGAAGGTTATTGATGTGGGCACCATTGAGATCTCACACGGTTGTAGTACTGTGATGACAAGTAATGTTGTTACAAAATAGGAAGACGCGGGTGCATTCACTATTCCTTGTACTATTGAAATGTTTGTGTTCCAGAAGGCCTTGTGTGACTTAGGGGAAAACATCAACTTGATGCCCTTAGTGATCTTCAAGAAGTTAGGATTGGGTAAGCCCAAACCTACTCCCATGCGTCTACTCATGGTTGATCAGTCCATCAAGCATCTAGTAGGGATTCTATTTGATGTGTTGGTCAAAGTTGATAAGTTCATTCTCCCAGCAGACTTCATGATCTTGGATTATGAAGTAGATGTAGAGGTCTCCATTATTTTGGGGTACCTATTATTAGCCACAGAGAGAGAACTAATGGATGTTAAACTCAAAGAACTCAAATTCTGAGTGGGAAGTGAGGTAGTGACATTCAAGGTATACCAACCCACAAAGCCTCCGGATGAATTATGGTAGTCACGGTGATAGATGTTAAGGGAAAGCTTGATTATGCCCTTGAGAAGTGTGAAATGGGCAAGACGCCTAAGTTTGAAGAGTTGACAAGTTGGAAATAAGATGATGTTTTGAGGATTTTAAAGGAGCAATTCTCCTTCTTGGGGTGGGGCCACGCCAACCGGATTGGCATGCTATCTGACAACAACTAAGGTTTGAGGTACTATCATCGAGCCATGACATAAAATCAAGTGCTTCTTAGGAGGAAACCCAAGTGTTTTTACTTTATTTTAGTTACCTTTTATTGTTTTTGGTTTGTTTTAGATATGCATGGAGAGGAAAGATGAAAAAGTAGAAAAATGAGACAAAAAGAGGATGTGCAGATAGTCGTGCAGTTCGCACGAGCTATTGTGTGCATCGCATAGGCCACTACATTCCAAAGCAGTGAACTGAAGAAAAACATTGAAGTTGGAGGTGCCGTGCGCTGGGCTGTGCATTTTGCACGAGCCCTTGTGCACGTCGCATACCTTAGCAGAAAGATGGGCCAAGTTGGGCATGAAAAAGGTGAGGCGCAAAGAGACATGTGGTCCACACAAGAGCTTGTGTGAATTACATATCGCGGTGCACCAAGGTAAGTTTTAAATTTTTTTATTGACCTACCCATTGACCGACCTGACTCGGAGATCGACCCGATGACTTTTCTTCTTCTTTTTCTCATTTTAACTGCCATCTTCACCCTATTTATCCATATTTTTCCAAACCTCCATAATTTCTCTCCCAAAATCCTCCACAAATCCTCCAAACTCTCCCTAAATCTTCTCCTTCTCTCACCCATACCCCTTCACCGCTGCCGCCTATCACTGCCGTCATTAGTTTCTCCGGGCAAGTTGTGGGTCTCCATTGTTGCACCTTGAAAAAGCTTCAATTTTTGCTTCCCTTCTAATAATTTTCACTTGTGTAAAGTTCTCTGAAGTTAAATACATGTTTTTATGTTGATTGAGAACTCATAATGTGAAGCATGCTTGTTAGAATCACCATGTTGATAATGGGCGAGATCCAAAAATTTTGGGTCCCTAATTTTGGGTGGTATTGTTGATTTTGCTTAGAATTAACTTGATAGAACTTGAAGTGATGATAATGCATGTTGATTGTAATACTTTTTAGCCTTAAAAATCTGTGTTTGGGGTGAAGTCTGAGTAACCCACTTGTGATTGGTGTATGATTTGGCCCTATGATAGATTGGGTGACATCATTCTTAAGGGAAAATCATCGTCTTCATGAGGCTTTGATTGAAAATTGATGTTGGGGCTGAAATTTGTTACTACTCTAATGCCCATGATCTATGTTTACTATTTTGTTGGGTGTATGATCTTGTGTAGGGAGGTAGAAATTGTTAAATGATTGTGCGTAATTATTGCAATTGAAGGCTTGATGTTCCTGATGATAGACGGGGTAACGTCCTTCTTAAAGGAAGTCGTTGATTCTTTCTTTTGTTTGTGAATTGTGCTAATGGATTCTGGGGAAGTTTGAGTACCTGAATGATTTGGTTTGGTCATAGAATGCTTGGACCTATTATTTAAAATTATTTGATTATTGGTGTGATGCGCGTTGCCAAGTGCATTGCACACATATTATTCTGCGAATCACATGCTTAATACATAAGAAGACAAGGGATTGAAAAATCCCAAGTATTTTCCCTGTGCATTTTGCATGCGGAGCGCAAACCTTTACATGCAAAATGCACAAGGCACCGCACCTTTTGAAAAAAATTACTGCCAGTTAACTATTTCAATGGGTGAAGCATGGTGCGACACACACTCTGGCTGATGCAGTCCGCACCAGCTTAGCACCTTAGTGCAGAAATCCCTGTAGGATTCTCATAGCTCATACGATATCACGTGCGATGCGCACTATGATTTGTGCAGTTTGCATGAGCTACCAGTTACCTACTTCATTTTTTTACTTCGTAGCATTCCGTTCTTTTTAATTAGTTAACTTCTTTCTAGTTTTTCTTCTTTTACATACAACAAATATACAAAAAAGAGTATGTTTTGCTTTTTGGTACTCACAATATCTATGTGCAGATTATGTCTTTTACCATGGGTAACATAGGGCACCAACCAAACAAACTATCAGCTACGGAGGCGACACGAATTCACTTCAGGGTTGAAGGCATGAAGGCCATCTATGACCGAGATAAGGGTAGGACCTTCAATATGGACCAAAGCTTCAACTTGGCTGTAGTCGGGGAGGAGCTACCTAACATCCACAAATAGTTTGCCAATCGAGAGTGGAAACTATTCTAAGATGTACCCAAGGGGTACTACGAGGAAATAGTTCAGGAGTTCTTTGCTTCTTATCAAGCCAAGAAAGACTCCAAGGGATATAAGGGAATATGGAGAGGTTTCCTAACTTGGATTCAGTTATTTTCTGAGGAAAGAAAGTGTCTATCAATCCAGCTGACATCAATGCCATCTATTGGAGTCACCCAATTGATCCTACCACTGCACTCTAGGCTAGGTTGTCTGCCGAGCAAAATCCATTTCATGAGATGGACCCAGTGATTGCTCATGACATCCCTCTGTAGTCTACTATGGGAGGGGGTGATATTCTGAGGAGGTCTTTACACTTCGAAAATCATCTTTGGTATGAACTTGTTCGTATCCATTTCCTGCCCTCACAGAATGAGCAAAAGATAACTCAGGATGGGGCCATTCTGATTGTTGCTATTATACCGAGTGAGCATGTCAACTTCGAGGAGATAACGTCTATGGTGATAAGGAGGAAATATCATAGGGGAAGTGATTCATCCCTTTATCGGTACTCATTACTAAACTATGTGCTAAAGATGATGTCCCCTTCCTCAGCTGTGACAAGTTTACACATGCTATTGGGATGATTGACCTTGATCGAAAGACAGACATAGATACTCCTAGGTTTAAGAGGCACAAGACTGAGCTATTGGGGGAGTTGAAGTTGATGACTTGGATCCTGAAGCAACTGGTTCCTCTCCTTCTCGGGCAGTCTCAAAAGCATATACCCCAACAACTTGTGCACCCAAAGGCCCCTTAACCAAAAGTTGTCTCCAGGATATAGTGGACAAAACCTATAATCATGAAAGGTAGCTGAATGGGTTGGCACTCAAGTTGCCTGAGTTGATTGAGACGACGGTAAAAAATGCCATCAAGGGAGTGGTGGAAAGCATCATCAAACTCTGCAAAAGGGTAGACACTATTGAGGGTGTTGTGAAGGAGATATAGAATGATGTGGCTAAGGGTAAAGGGAAGGCTCCAGTTGAGGAGGAAGATTTTAGCACCTTGCCTCATCATATTTGCAGTCCTATGGATGACTTGCTTGCATCTCTAGCGGGTGAGGAGGCAATACTCGATGATGATCAAGATCCAGAGTTTCAATAGGTTCTCAGAAATTCCACAGTTTATGCATACTCCCGAAAGGGTGGTGCTGGTCCTAGTGAAGAGGCTACAAATGATGGTGATAAGGCATAGCCCTCCAGGGAGTTATCACACCTTTTCTTTCCTTATTTGATCTTAAAGCATTGAGGGCAATGCTTCTTTTTATGGGGGGAGATGGTGTTATTTGATTTGGTTTCCCGTGTTAGGCTTGAGATATTTTATTTCTCTTGCCAGGCTGACAATTTTATTTTCCCTTGCTAGGTTTTATTTGGCCCTTGTCGGGCATGTTGGATGATTGTGATGATATTGCCCTTGCTGGGCCTTTTTCTTATATTTTGAGTTGATTTGTGCCCTCGCTGGGCTTGATGTTTAATTTTGATTGTGTGCCGAGTTAGTCTTACACAATTCCATTGTATCACTAACCGTGCCTTGCAAATGCGCTAAAGGCCTACGCCGAGACTTATTTTTCCCCCAAATGATTCATTAGGGTTAAAATTTGGTAGTCGCGTTGTTAATAGTAGTTTAGCAATAAACTTTGAGGGTTTTCATAATACCACAGTTCTTTCCCAAGGAGAAAATGTTTTTTTCTTTATTTTCTTTTTCTTTCGTTTTTGTGTCGAACCGGGTTGATGTATCCCTATAACAGATTGAGAGGTGACTTTCTTAAGAGAAAATGCCAAGTTTTAGTTTAATTTGAGTCTGTGCTTTGCTTGTCTCGAAATGGACCCACCGAAATTTTTTCTTGGCAAGATGTTTTTGGAAATGAAAGTGAAGAGGGAAAATAAATTTTTGAGGAAAACATTCTCTTGTCATGACTTGCACACTTTCAATTTGGCTTGATTGATTCACAAATGAGTATGTAGTGAACTCAGAATAGGTTGTCAAAAGTCATTTGTCCCAATTTATCTTGATACCAATGTTGAAAGTTCTTATGAGGTGATGCCATGTGTGGTGAGGCTATACCTTGATTCTCGTGCATGCATGTCTTCTAGAACTTGCCCTGAATATGATTCAAGGCAAAATTCTAGATATGACCGAGCTTGGAAGATGATCTTGGTCCCTTTTTGAATAGCCACTTCACCCAAATGACTTCCCTTGACATCTATCCTTATGAACCCCGTTTGAGATTGTGACCATTCTTTGGCACCCTGTTCGATACCTTAACCTTTTTGGAACCTCTATCTTGGCACCCATCTTCCCTAATGGCTTGAAAGTAAAACGTAGGCTAAAAGCCTAAGTTTGGGGGGGGGGGAAATTAAATGACAACATAGGAAAAAGCGTAAGTTTGGGGGTGTATGTGCTTAATGTGGAGAAAAAAAGTAATGCACTTCAAATGCAAGGTAACACCTTATGTGGAATTGAAAATTGCTCCAAAAGTTCAATTGAATGAGCAAAATAAAAGAAAAGAATCGCTGCTACCAATCGAAGGTGTTATAAGGAGGTTGAATGATCAATATTGAAAGGGAAAAGCTTGGGTTGTGTGAAGGAGAAAAAAAGTGAAGCCAAAGTTCAAAAAAAGTGAGCAGTGTTAAAAATGATAAGAAAGAGCATTAGAGAGCTTTAGTCACTTGAGCCAAATGTAATCCTCACCTTAACCCTATCCAACATCATAACCCGCAAGTCCTTAGTGATTTCGAGCTTGGCCACTCTAAATTAGTGGCGATTTCCATGAAGGGAAAGCCTGTGGTTCGACATGTGTGCACTTGAACTTCCTTGAGAGAGTGAGAGTCTTTTTGGTTCTCTTCTAATCCCTTGTACTGTAAATTACATGATTGTGAATGTTATCACACACTCAAATTGAAATATGAAGTCTCTATTTTAATTGAGAGGAATGAATGAGACAAGTTGTGCGTTGAATCTCGAGGCAAACCTTGATGATCCATGCCAATGATGTGAGAAGCTTTATATCTTATTTTGAATGAAAAGTTCCCTTGATTTTGAATGAGAATTGAAGTCCTTTGGAAAACATTTTTAAATGATCAATTGCCTTGATAATGTGGTGGTTCAAATTGAGATGAGCATTGTAGTTGAGTTTTTTGTTTGAGTCTTTTTTTTCTCCTTAGTTTTTAGAATAGATTAGTCTTTTGTGCCTTGATTGAGTTCTAGAGCATAATTCATTCCTTACCTTATGAGTATCTTGTTTGAGGACAAGCAATACATCAAATTTGGGGGTTTGATAAGTCGGTAATCTACCAAGTTATTGAGCCTTTAATCATGAATTATTGCCATGTTTTGATAAGATTTAGAGGTTCTTATGGACTTTATTCACATAAATGCAAATACTCTTTGTCAAAGATAGAAAACAAGGAATTGGACCCAAAAGAGCTCAAAAGTAGTTAAAGTGTGAAGTGATCAATTGAGGTAAAGATTTTTCCTTGAGGTGCGGACCTCGTGCGACATACACAACCCTTGGTGCGGTCCGCACCTCCTCCATATGAAGGACTCAGAAGAAGAGGAGAATTTGTTAAGAGGGTGTGGCGCCCATGTGACATGCACAAGGTCTGGGGCAAACCGCACCCCACTTTGTACTATGATGCAAGTATTAGCCAGGTCTCAAATTCACTTATGTGGAGCTGTGTGATGCGCACAACAAGACGTGCAAACCACACATCTTGGTGCACAACTCTCAAGGGGAATTTTGTTCATTTTGATGTGATGATTTGGGAACATTCTAAAACCCAACTTAGGCATATTTTTTCATAGTTTTTGAATAGTTTTCAATTTTTGAGCAAGTTTCTCTCCCAAGGCAAGAAATAGGGTTTCAATCCATTCTCTCAATCTTCAACCTTGGACTTGTAAATTTGAGCTTGTATATTGGATTCTTGCTGCAATTAATGAAAAGGAATTTGAATTTCCCTATGGGTATACTTTCTTGTTCCTTTAGCATGAGTGGCTAAGTCTCCTTGTCTAGGGATGTGTTGATAATGGGTACTTGCTAAAAGGTTATGTGTCTTGCTTATTTGTGTTTATAATTGCTAATATGATATGGGTCTATTAATTTCATCATATTTTAACTCTAAAATTGGTGGTTGCAAACATTGATTTAATTTACTTGATTATGTTCTTGCTTGACAAAGGGGTTCATGATTTTGGATATGAAATTTCTAGTGGGTACTTGGGATTCCACTTAGATTAAGGCTAGAAATAGCTTAATTCACCGGAAACACTCATTTAAGGGTCTAAGCTAGAGATAGTGTGACCTCCCCAAGCCTATATTGGTTGGTTTATGCCTAAAAATGGTGCTTAAACAAAGACTGTTGGATGAATGATTGTGTGATTGAGAGATTAACAATCATGCCTAAAACCAATGCTACCTATGTTATTTAGTAAGAATTCATGCATTTAAGCAAGTACCTTGACCCATGTTCGAGTCCCATCGGAAACACATCCCTAGTCATCCTCTCTCTTATTTACACCTCGCATTTATTTTTATTATTTGGTTTGGAATTGAATTGTGACAGATTCCCAATTCCCCCATTTTACATTATTTGTTATTTGGTCAATTTACTCTCGTTGTGAAGTCTTTTTTACAATCTTTTGGGCTAAGCTCCAATTTCGTGTGGGATCGAGCCTGACTCCTATCGGGTAATATAAATTTTGTTTTGCTTAACGATCACCGATACCTCTATCTTGGAGAGTACATTTGAGTGTTATCAATAAGAAATCATACCCAAATATTATTTATCTCTAACACAATATCCAAATCTCAAATCAACCAATACACCTATGAATTTAGCAATACAAAGCAAGAGTTGAAGAAAGGAGCTAAAGATTTTACAATAAAAGCTTCCAATCTTCACTACAATGGTGTTGGATGATGAACTTGCTCCCCAAGCTAGACAAAAGTTTTTTACTCTTAAGGCTAAGGATGAATTGGTTGAAAAATAATTGTAAATAATCTAGATTATCTATCCAAAACAGTTGGGATGTGCTTTTATATGGATTGGGGTTTCCAAAAGTGTGATTTTCCAAATCTGCCATATAGCTACTGATTTTCTTCATTGCAGTTGCGTGAGTATGCCTCGCGATTGCAATAGTATGTTAATTCCTTCATCACGGTCATGTGACTTTACTGTTACGATCACATATCTTTGACTTATGGTTGATCACGGCCGCGTGACATGTTTCTTGCAGTCGCGTGGCTTTGACTTCCTGTTGACTGCGATCGCATGCACTGTAGCTCGCGATTGCGATGAGCATTTCACTGCTAGTGATCAGCAAATCCAATTAGCTCCATTTTGACTTTTTTTCACCTGAATCCTTCTCAAACACTCCTAAATCACAAAAACCTGTAAAATAGAAGTAATCCGTATCAATTGCACTATTTTTTTAATTTATACTAGCAAAAGTATAAGATTAAGAGCTAAATAAGTTGGTAAATTACCAACTTATCAAACCCCCAAACTTGAACTATTGATTTTCCTCAAGCAACTCAAAGCTCTAATTCAAAGGACATAAACACAAGTGCAATGACATTACTATAATTCACGAAAACTTATTTAAAGCACAAATGCATGACTTCGGTTGATACTAATGATTAGTCGGTCACATGAGAATTTTATATAACCGAACCCCTCTATTCAAAACACAATTTCAAGGATGCAATGGGACTATATGAACAACCAAGTGACAACAACCAATCTTCAAGAAGTTCCTCAAAACTACTAGTTTACCAAACATGCTCATTTGACTCATTTTTGAAATTTATCAATATCACCAACTATCCTAGTTCACATGCCCTCACAAGAACAGAAGTCCCAAAACACACTCTGTACAATGATAACACAAGGGACAAATGCAAAAACAGTCACACTCACAATGAATTTCAAGTATCAAACCATAAACTTGCCCTTATTTTCATTCGCCACTAACTCAAAAACAATCGGTTAGAGATCTCAAAGGGCTTTACTAAGCTTGTAATGTTGGCTTGGAGAAGTGTAGGATAAGCATTTTGATTAAAGTGACTACATCCTTCTTGAACACTAAACAACTTTTTCAATTAGAAATCGAAGCCATTTTCTTTCCAATTTTTATGCAACACAAAGCACTATTTCATTCTTTTCATTTGATGCCCCAAATTTCTCATTTTATTTACCTTGGAGGTTTTCTTTCCTTATCTGTCTTTTCTCTTTTTCTCTCATTTTTGAATTTCTTTTTAACTTAATCCTTTTTTTTATCAATTCTTTTAATGCTTGCCACAAACCACCATGTATTGATCATTTCCTCCAAGGTGTTTCTCAATCACCGCAAAACTTAAGCTTTAAGCCTCAATTTCACATTTTTAGCATTCAAGGAGGAAAGGTTCAAAAGAGGGATAATTTTCAAAACGGTTCAAGGCTTGTAATAGAGTTGCCAAAGAAAAGGTATTAAGCTCAAATGGGTCACTAGTGATACATATAGTGCAACGGTAGGCTTTTAAGGCTAAGTAGGCTTCCAAAAATCACAAAAAAGGCCTAAGATCATTTCTCCAACTAAAAGCAATCAAGACAAGCATTGAAAAATTAACCGGGCAAGTTCGAGTTGACATAAACAAGTACAAGAATTATTCAACAAAATATCACCACACATGGCATGGTGAATATTCAAGATGGGTCAATTTCACTTCGTAAATAAGAAAAAATAGAGCTACATTGTTCATTTTGATTAATCACCACTAATGAGTCAAGAGTCACAAAAAGATTAAAGTAGTTCTCACTAAACATCATTATTAGCCATGCAACTTTTCACTAAAATTTTCTGAGGGGTATGCTTTAACTCAATTCACATGCGAGACTAACTCCATTAGTACCAAACCAGTCAATGTTCCCAATCTCTTAAAATATGATGATTTGCCCTTAAGAAATACGTCACCCTATCCATCACCGGGCCAAATTATACATCCAAATCAACATGGTTACTCAGACTTCACCACAAGACACAACCCAAAACACAAGCTTCAACTAGCCTAACAGGTACACAGACTTCCCCTAGCCCCAAAACATCCAACAATCATCGTATACCGACAACCCTTTTCATCCTCACCAAAAAATTACAAGCTAAGGCAAATGATTCATACTCTTTTAGAAAACAAACATTCACAACCACTTTAGGCATTTGAAGCCACTAATTTTTGCACAATAAGAAGCAAGTTCAAGAAGGGAGTAAGAGAAGGAACAAATACCTGTGGAGTTGCAAGGCAAGGACAATATGGTATTGAAACTTAATGGAGGAATTTAGTTTGTGCTTAAGGAGAAGAAAATCAACCAAGCTTTAAGGCCAATTTTTGTTTGTGAAACGGTTCTTGTTGAACTTAATACCTGGAGACTACCCGACTCCTCGCGGTCATGTGGCCTTTTCACGTGATTGTGATGTATTAAAATTTCATAACCCCACACGATCATGATATGTTCATACGGTCATCAAGAGTTATTGAGATTTTACTTCATCACGATCGCGATGGTCAAGTGTCGCGATCGCGATGCTTTAGTGAAAGCTGAATTCTAGAATTTTGCATAGTTCACTATTTTCTCATTTGATGGCTGGTGCAACCCGCACAATTCCAAATGCAAAATGCATTGACTTCGCACAGACCAAATTTTTTCCCAGTGTACTGGTTTGCTCATGCGATGGCATGTGCGAAGCACAAACTTCCAGGTGTGAAATGCATATTTTCAGAGGTGTTTTTGGTGATTCTCAAAACTTGGGTCCTCTTCTCCTTCCTTGGGGAAATAAAACAAATAAAAAAGATACTAAAAGTGAAATAAAACAAAAAGAAAAAAGTTTTTAAATAATGGATTGCCTCCCATCAAGCGCTTAATTTGACATCGAGGCACAATGCAAGATATGTCCTTATTTAGATCTCCACTTGTAAGATTTGAACCTTTAACCCAAGTTTTAATAGAACTTCTGATGACAATCATGGGGTGAAGTTAAGAACATACGAAGGCCATTTCCTTGGTGTCACATTTTGCACTTTTTTGCCTTCAAGTGAGGAAGGTCATTTTGCCTTTTATTAACCACAAACTTCAAGATGAATATACCTCGATCTGTCCCCTTTCCAAAGTCTTCCAAAAGCTTAATTACTTCGACTTTCATCCATTCAACCAAACTTAAGGTTGAAAATTAGTTGGAGTGAGATTTGAGTGTCTCCACTCTCAAATTTGCCCCATTCAGGACATCCTCACTTTCGAATAAACTAGAGTATTTCAAGATAAAACGTTGACTTTTCCTTGCAACTCTAGTATCATTCTTTTGATCTTGACATCTTGATTCATGTGTGGGATGGTTGGTTGCCACAACACCTTTAATTTATGATAAGCCCTTGTGTACTCCTCTTCAATAGGTAATACCTCAAAACTACTATCCATGATTATGCATGTTGCAACATGAGCATTCATTTCAGTGTTCAAATTTCGGATAGCAATTTCAAGTAACACCTCTTTTTGACTTCTCTTGACATGCCTTTTGAGAAATTTCTTGAACATTTGTAGGATTCTTTCATGTTGATCCCCATAGGCTTCAAGTTGGTGAGCTCGATTTAACAACCATTCTTGGATCATAGTCTCATCTAGATCAAGCTTTTTCTCGGGTTGGGGCTCAAATACAACCGGTACAAACTCACTTACGAGCGATTCCATATTTTGAAAGTCTTCATCATCGTCCCCCAAGTGTTGCTTAACCTCAATGTTTGAGACATGTTCATTTGTTAGGCTTGGAGGGTCGTCCTTATCAACTTGATCAAAAGGAGTAGGCAAATCTTCCATAGATTGTTTAGCATGATTTCTCTCCTCTTCCTCCTTAGCTCTACTATCCAAAAAACCTTGCTTCATGCACTGTAAACCCTCCTCTATGCTATCTTCCTTGCCAAGATAGTTTGAAGCACGACACATATACTCTCAGAGCAGGTAATGTGTTTTTCAATTGCCAATTCATGACTCTTGTCAAGATCACAAGCACCACTAGAACTATTTTTAGCATAAGAGGGTGGATGAGGATGATCATTAGGGAAGTCACTCTAATGTCCATCACGACCACCACACAAATAGCAGTTACGCCCATCATAGGAGCAAGATGGTGAGTACCTCCCCCTCCTAGGGATAATTCTACAATTTCTCCAAGAGTGGGGACCTCCACAATAACAACAAGGATCATTATAATAAGGGTTGCAGCTACCAAAACCTCTAGCATTTCAAGATACCATAGAATCACTCAAAAATATAAAACTAACTACAACATAAACAAATATTCACAAATTTGAACTAAAGTAACTAAACTCAAATTCTAAACTAATCCAATACGCCAAATTGTTCCCCGACAATGGCACCATTTTTCATAACACTCAAAAACACTCTCCAATAGGAGGTGGTACCAATCGTTAGAGCAAGAAAATTTATATTCCCAATAGGTGTCGAGGTCAATCCCACAAAGAACAATGTAAAGGCTATTGAGATAATAAAGAATTAAAGCAAGTTATTAAAGTTTAAGGAGCAAAAGAAATAAAAAGGATTGGGGGTTTTGTTGTTTAAAAATGCAAAAAATATTGCAAGTGCAAAGTCGACCAATCTTCCCAATGCAAGGATCACAAGGGAGATTTGGGAATGTGTATTACTTCAAATCCATACAATCCATTACAAGTTTATCAACTACTTACTAGATTAATCATTGGTCAAATGAAGCAAGCCTTGAAATTCTCAATTATTTACCAACATCTTTTGACTATTGGCAAATATTTCTCAACCAGTTCTCTCAAACCTAGCCAACTGTTAACAAATATATTACAATTATGGCAACATTAGAATCACTATTTCTAGCTAATTCCTTAAATGAGGGTTAAAGCCTCAAGTTAGTGTCAATTAACTTTTCCTCACCTCAATTCACTCTTTCAAGCCAAACCAAGGTAAGAGGAGCTAGTCTAAGGATTGATCACTCCCTTTAGAATTAATTTAAGCACAAGATTAATTAGAGAATCAAAGACTCAATTCATAAACTATAAAATATTTAATAAATTATAAAAGCACAAGATAATAAATCACATCCAAATATTATTTATCTCTAACACAATATCCAAATCTCAAATTAATCAATACACCTATGAATTTATCAATACAAAGCAAGAATTGAAGAAAGGAACTAAAGATTTTACAATAAAAGCTTCCAATCTTGGTGTTGGATGATGAACTTTCCTCCCAAGCTAACCAAAAGTTATTTACTCTAAGGCTAAGGATGAATTGATTGAATAACAATTGTAAATAATCCACATTATCTCTCCAAAATGGCTGGGATGTACTTTTATATGGATTGGTGTTTCCAAAAATGTGATTTTCCAAATTTGCCCTGTAGCTGCTGATTTTCTTCATCGCGGTCGCATGAGTATGCCTCGTGATCACGACAGTTTGTTAATTCCTTCATCACGATTGCATGACTTTACTGTCGCGATCGTGTAGCTTTGACTTATGGTTGATCGCGGTTGCGGGGCATTTTCCCTGCGGTCGTGTGGCTTTGACTTCTTGTTGACTATGATCACATGCACTGTAGCTCGCGGTCGCGATGGGCATTTCACTGATAGTGATCAGTAAATCCAATTAGCTACATTTTGACTTGTTTTCACCCGAATCTTTCTCGAACACTCCTAAAACACAAAAACCTATAAAATAGAAGTAATCTATGTCAATTGCACTATTTTTCTAATTTATACTAGCAAAATAATAGGATTAAGAGCTAAATAAGTTGATAAATTACCAACTTATCAGATACCAAATGAGTTTTCCAAAATCCCATTCATTATGCAAGATAAGCTCAAATTCCAAGCTCAAAATTGTCTATAATAGTGTTTTTCTTTGGGAAAAAGAAGAGAGAAAGTATACTCTATTAACTATCTTCCTTGAGAAAGTAAAAATTAATGCATTCCTTTGGTACAGATTCCTAAAAGGGTTCTAAAACCTTCTTAAATGCGTCATACACAATTGGACAAAATTGCCCTCTGGGGCATGTGCAAAACAAGGGGCGAAGACACCTGCGACTGCCCCTTGGGACTTGCAGCTCGCAGGTGGCCAATTTCCCATGTAGTGATGTTCAAAAGTTATGCTGTTAGGTGTGGTGGAAGGGGACAACGCCATTGGCGATGTGCGGCTCATACATTGCTTCATCCATCTTGACAAACTTTTGCCCTTCCAATCTTCTTTGCACTTTAGCTTTGTCATGCCCCGAGTCTACCTCCTGGGCGTAACACGGGACCTGAGACCATAAGTGATCCCAAGCTAACTCTTGGCATTAGCATGAATTAAAACATGAACATAAACATATAAAGCAGAAGCTTAATTGAAGTAATAAGCAACTTAATTTGTTGTATAAATATATGTCTAAAAATGACAATCTGAATTAAGCTGAATATCTGACTCTATGTCTGAAGGCCTCTAATACTAACAAGTTGTTGGGACAAGTCCCCAACTAACTCTAAATATTGAAAACTAAATGAAAGAACTCAAATACTAAAATAAAATTAAACTCTAAGTCCTCGAATGAGGAGGACTCACCAAGCTGGCTGGATATGCTGCTGATCTACTAGCCACGAGTCTAGGATCGAGCTACTAAATCTACATTATGATAGGATGCAACACAATGAGGTATGCAATCAGTATTATGGAATGTACTAAGTATGTGAGATCTGTATATGTCATGATAAAACATGCTTAAAACTGAAATCACGTAATTATAGTAAATCTGTAATGTAATGACTCAATGCAATATCATAAGCTGAAAACATATTTATAATCGTAAGTCACAGTAGTAGGTCTGAAATCTGATGGCAAAGAGTCAAATACATTTAAAAGCTTTAAACCATTTCTGTTGGAGATTCTCGTAACCGATATAGACCATGTGAGCTACATGGAATCCAACTTTTGTATCCTAGTTGGCAGAGCTGTCTTCTACCTTGCCAAGGTACTAGACCATGCTTAAAGTGGAATCACTATCGTGTGCCCATTGGGCTAACAACCTATGCTGGCAACGTAGTTCTAGGACTTAAGGGGACGCTGAACCCTAGTCCAACTTGGTGCTAAACACTACTCCCAAAAATATACTTTAGCTCATATATATATTGGGGCATATCTAGATGTCAAAACTGTTCATAAATCATGTGGACATATCTGTATGTCCACGGGCATAGGCTTCCACGGGCATGAACCTCGGCCCATGGAATGAACCACGGTCCATGGATAGAGGGTCGTGATTCCTGGGCACTTTTCAGGCCTCTGGACTAATTTTGACGAGTGGGTTTCACGGCCCATGGATCATTATACGGCTCGTGGAACCCTCCCATGGTTTTTAGGTGAAGAATCAAGTTTCAGGACTGATTTCCATGGATGCAATCTGCGATCCGTGGTTTGATCCATGAGCCGTGGATTCCTCCTGTGGTTATTGTCTGTCATTTTGATAGACAAATACATTTTAGTAAAATGCTGATAACGTTTTACTCCGAACTCGTATTAAAACACGGTTGGTGGTGTTGGAAAGAAGATTCAAAGAACTTTAACTTGGTAGGTACTAGGACACCTAAATCTTCATATTCTATGAGTTATTGTCGTTTGAAGTTGATCCTAGTTGAGTCTTACATGAAAACTTAGTTGGTAGGGGTGCTTTCAACTCAACTTTGAGCTAGGGGTTCTTTATGACCTTAATTCATAACTAATACACTTCCCACACTTAAGAATGGATTCTAACACCTATGTACCATTTGAAATCATCAGGTTAGGGTCTAACAACAAATGAAGAACAATTCTGATCTTAGCTTAGGATTTTTTGGGTGTTACAAGCTTCCATTTTTAGCTCTTTTGGGTTCAAATCCTCTTCTTCCTTCAATTGAATAAGGGTACCTGAATTTTAGATAATAAAGGCAATAAGTACCTCTAAATCACATCAAAACATGGCAATAATTCATGAATATTAACTCAATAAGTTGGAAGATTACCAACTTATCAAACCCTCAAACTTGAACTATTGCTTGTCCTCAAGTAAGACACTCACAATGTAAGGATTGAAACAGATTCTCAAAGCATAAGGGTTGCACCAAAGATTATATCGACTCAAGAAATCAAGAAAATACTAACTAAAAGACTCAAAAAAAAAGTTTCTCATCTCAATTGGTATCAGCATAATCTCAAGGCAAGTGCTCATTCAAAACTTCAAAGGAAAATTTTCCATTTTCTTTTCAAAAGCAGGGGATTTATCACTCCAAACAAGATTATTAAGCTTCTCAAGTCATTGGCATTGACCTTCAAGGGTTGCCTCAAGATTCACCACACAAATTGTCTCATTCATTCTTCTCAATTAAAATAGAAACTTCATTATTCATTTTGAGTGTGTGATGCCACTCACCACAAGAGAGAATGCCACTCACAATCATGCAATTCATAGTAGAGGGATTATAAGAAAACAACAAGACTCTCACTCTCTCAAATAAGTTCGAGTGCACACACATTGAACTATAGGCTTGCCCTTTATGTAATTCGCCACTAATGTAGAGTTACCAAGCTCTGAATCACTAAGGACTTGTGAGCAATGATGTTGACTAGGGTTAAGGTAAGGATTAAATTTGGCTCAAGTGACTAGACTCCCTAATGCTATTTGTAATTATTCAATACACCGCTCACATTTTTAGATATTAACTTTACCTTATTTCTCCCTCTCACAACCCAAGATTCTCTATCAACTTATTCATTCAACATCTTTTTGTTAGACTTATTTGGTAGCACCAACTTCTTCCTTTCTTTTCTATTCATTCACTTCATTGAACACTTTGAAGAAATTTTCATTGTAAGCATAAGGTGCTACCTTGCATTGAAGCACAACTCCTTTTCTTCTCCATATTAAGCATAAGGTGCTACCTTGCATTGAAGCACAACTCTTTTTCTTCTCCATATTTTTGCACACACCCCAAACTTAGGCTTTTTCCTACGTCAACATTTCAATTTCTCCCCCAAACTTAGGCTTTAGCCTACATTTCACTTTCTAGATATTAGGAAGAATGGGTGCAAAGATAGAGGATCCAAAATGGGTTAAGGTGTCTAACAAAGAGGCTTACAAGAATCAATGTTAAGGGAAGTCAATTTGGGTAAAGTGGCGATTCAAAAAGGGCCTAAGGTCATCTTCCAAGCTTACTAACATCTAGGATTTTACCTTGAATCACATTCGGGGCAAGTTCTAGACAACACACATGCACAAGATAAAGTAAAACCTTACCACACAAAGCATCACAACACAAGAATTTCACAACTAGTCTCAAAAATCAATTGAGACAAATGACTTTTGACAAGCTATTCCAAGTTCTACATACTCGTTTGTGAATCAATCAAGTCAAACGAAGAATATGAAAGTCATGACAAGAGAATGCTTTAGCAAAAATTATTTCCCCCCAATTTTCTTCAATTTGAAAATTCTGCACATTTTTAGACAAGCTACATACTGACTACACTAAATACTAAAACTTGGCATTTTCCCATAAAAAAGTTGCCTCTTAATCTATCATAGGAAAATGCCATCCCAGTTTGACACAAAATGAACAAAAGAAGACATTTGCTCCTTGGGAAAGAACCGTGGTATGAAGAAAACATTTGGAGATTATTTGACTAATCTACTATTAACAAGGTGACAATTGATTTATGCTCTCATGGATCAATGGAGAACAAGCCTGGCGTAGGCACTAAGCACGTCTGCAAGGCACGGGTAGAGAAATAATTGAGCATGTATAACTAACTCGGCGACTAGGCAATGATATTAAGCCCAACAAGGGCACAATAAAGAGCATTAATAATTATAATTATACCCCCAAACTAAAACTGTCATGCCTCGAGACAACCTCCTAGGCATAACATGAGACCTGGGACCACAAGTACCCTAAGTTAACCTTTGGCGATAGCATAACGTAAGTAAACATAGATAAACTTAGCAGAAGCATTAAAATAAAGATATAAGCAAATTGAGTCATCAATAGATCAAGGCATAAACATAACAAAATCCGAAGCCTCGAATACAAAATCTCTAACTATGTCTAAAAAGCATCTAAACTGAATAATGAGTTGCTAGGACAAGACCCCCGCTAACTCCAAATACTAAAAAGAAAACCATGGACATAGATAATTTGATACTAGACCTCGAAGGATGAGGACTCACCAAATGAATCTGGGACACATGCAAACCTCTAGCCACGAATCTGAGGACCCAAACCTAAATCTGCATCATCAAAGGATGCAACACAAAAATATACGTCAGTACTATAGGATGTACTGAGTATGTAGGATATGCAGAACCATGATAAAAAAACATACTTAAAGCTGAGTTCATGCTTCAATAGAGAAATCCTAAGTAAATATCATAATTGAAAGATAAAGCATGAGATAGATGTCAAACCTCAAAATAAGATATCATAAGACTTAGAAAACTTGAAAACATTCATACAGGAGTTTCTTATTACCGACAATAGACCATGTGAGCTACATGGAATATAAATATATAACCCTAGTTAGCAAAGTTGCCTCAAATCCTACCAAGGTATGGGGCACCATAGTCTAATCATATAACCCTAGTAGGCAAAGCTTCCCTATGCCCCACTAAGGCAAGGGCACCATAATGTCATAGCGTGGAACCATGTTCATAAGCCCATCGAGCGATATAGAACCTACGCTGGCAACGTAGTTTTGGACTTGGGTCATCTGGATCCTCATCGCTCGGTGCTAAATACTACTCCCAAAATATACATGTAGCTCATATAATACGTATGACATATCTGATCCCAAAACTATTTGAAAAGCATAAAGACATATCTGATGTCATGAAATTCTCATATCATAAGTCTTAAAACTTAGCATAGCCATCATTCAAATCATACTTTTCTTTTTAAATTCATAGCTTGAAGAATTAGACATGCAATTTCATAATACATAAGGTCATGCTATCTAAACATGCCAATTTTTACTTGAAAACATGCAATTCAATGGAATCATGCAAGAAATCATCTTTAATGCATGGGCTTTTGAAATCAATTGAGGAACCTTAAATAAATCATAGATAAGTAATGAAAAACCATGAATTGATGCTTAAAAAGAAGACCCATAACTTTTCTCCAATTTGGGTAAGAACCCTAATTTCACAATTTGATAAATCAAAGTAAAAGCTTTGGGGTTTTGGGAATAAGGGTGAAAGGATGCCTTATTGAATACCCACATACCTTCTCATGAATCTTCCTTACCACGCTGCATCAACACACAGCCCAAACTGTCCCTAGAAGTATCACAATACACAACAAAGTCATCTGAGCCCTCGGGAGAGCCAATACTAGAATTGTGGTCAACCTAGTCTTCAATTCCTGAAAGTTCATCTCACATAGATCAGACCACTAAAATTTCACCTTCTTCTAATTCAACCGAGTCAATGGGGTAGCAATGGAAGAAAACCCTTCCACAAATCTCCTGTAGTAACCAGCCAAACCCAAAAAGCTTCTGATATCAGACAGGGAAGTGGGTCTAGGCCAGTTCTTTACTGCCTCAATCTTTTGAGAATCAACTCGAATACCATCTCTAGTCATAATGTGACCCAAAAAAGCAATAGAATGCATCTAAAACTCACATTTGCTAAACTTAGCAAATAACTGCCGATCCTTGAGAGTTTACAGCACCACTCTCAAATGGTCCGCGTGCTCCTCCTTACTCCGAGAATAGATAATAATATCATCAATGGACACAATCACAAACATATCCAAATACTTCTTGAACACACAACTCATCAAATCCATAAAAGCTGCAGGAGCATTCGTTAGTCCAAAAGATATAACCACCAATTCATAATGACCATACCAAATCCTAAATGCTGTTTTTGGAATGTCACTCTCTCGAACACAGAGCTGATAATAACCGGATCTAAGGTTGATCTTTGAGAAGTAACTGGCACCCTAAAGCTGATCGAACAAATTATCAATCCTAGGTATGGGATACTTATTCTTGATCATGACCTTATTCAATTGACGTTAGTCGATATACATTATGAGAGAACCATCTTTCTTTTACATAAATAAGACTGGAGCACCCAATGGAGAGATGCTGGGTCGAATAAAACCCTTATCAAAGAGGTCCTTCAACTGTTCTTTCAATTCCTTTAGTTTCTCTTGAGCCATTCTATAAGGAGGAACAAAGATAAGATGCGTATGTGGAAGAAGATCTATTTCAAAGTCGATCCCCTGCTCATGAGGGACTCTGGGTAAATCTTCGAGAATACTTCTGGAAACTCATTCACAATAGGAACTGACCGGAGAGATGGGATTTCAGACTCCATGTCCACTACCCAGATTATATGATAAACATAACCCTTAGAAATTATTTTCCTAGCCTTGAGATAAGATATGAAATGACCCTTCGAGGATGGAGGACTACCCTGCCACTTTAAGACAGTTTCATTTGGAAACTTGAAACTCACTACTCGAGTACAACAATCAACCAAGGCATAAAATGCATACAACCAATCCATACCAAGAATGACATCAAAACCAGTCATCTCCAACTCAACTAGATCCGCTGAAGTGACTCTATGAAGGACTGAGATAGGGCGATTTCGGTAGATTCATTTGGCTAGGACTGAATCACCAACAGAAGTAGAAACACAAAAGGGTTCTAAAAGCTGTTCAGGGCAAATTTTAAACTTGCAAGCAATATAAGGGGTCACAAAATATAGAGAGGCACCGGGTTCCAATAAAGCATACACATCAAGAGAGAAGACTTTCAACATGCTAGTGACGATGTCCGGGGAACACTCCTGGTCCTGGCAAGAGGACACTGACCACCACCAGAACTAGAAGTAGTACCCTACTGGGCCGTTCGACCTCCTGGGGCTGCTGGAACAGACTGAGTCCTACTATCTCCCTATCCCTTCTTTGCTAAAGGGTAATTTCAAATCCTGTGTCCAACCTGACGATACCCAAAATACCCTTCTAAACCAGCTAGACACTCTCCCAGGTGATTATTTCCACACTTGTTGCTAATAGGGTGAGAAGGCCCTTTTTCGACACTCCCCTAAGATTGTTAACCTGCTTCTCTACCTGACTGATCGTGTCTAGGCTTGGGGGCTTGAGTAGGAGAACTAGCTTAAGAATGCACGGGTCCTAGTGATCTCTTCTGAAATGAAGAACTGTGTCCGCCTTCAGACCACTGATGGCTAAAACCCAAACCCTCTGATATGGCTCTCTTGTTCTCTCTTGCCATCTCCCTCAACTTATTCCTCTTAATCTGGCAAGCATGAGTCATAAGTCTAGAAATATTTATGTCGCTCAAAAAGATAGCAGATCTGCATTCTTTCTTTACCAAATCTGACACTCCATAAATGTATTTACTCATTTGATACTGCGGATCAGCCCCCATAGAAGGAGCATACCTATAAAACTAAGTAAACCTTAACCCATACTCTTGAACCGACATAGATACTTGCCAAAAATTTATGAACTCTTCAGCCTTAGCTTGCCTTAACTCTCTAGGGAAGAACCGATCAATAAAAGCCCTCTTGAAGAACTCCCAAGTCATAGGGACCATGTTCCTGGCCATAGCATCCTTCCACTAAATATACCAAATATGAGCTACATCCTTGAGCTGATAGGAAGCTTGCTCAACACCCTCAACACCAACTACTTGCATCATATCCAAAATCTTTTTCACCTCATCCATGGAATTTAGCGGATCCTCACCAACTTTTGAACCCAAGAACTCAGGTGGGTTCATGTGAATGAAATCTCAAACTCGAACTGCTACTCCACCTCAAGGGTGGACGGGGATAAGAGTCTACTGATTGGCCTGAGCAGCTATAGTCTAAGCTAGCATATGAATGGCATTCTTGAACTCCGCATTTGTGACCTCGGGGTTGGGAATCAAAGTGTTAGCATTTTGAGCGGCTCTACGAGGCATGGCAAAGCAAGGAGGCATAAAATAAAATGCATAAAGATTGGATTAGAGAAGTAATAGAGTTAAACTCTATCGCACGATATTGATCAGAAAGAACTGAAGTTTTTTCCTAAGACACCTCGTAGCTTCCCTCTCATAAGTGTGGCACACTTAACATACATGAAAGAGACTCTACTCGATGCAGCTTTCAGACACCCTAGGACTCTTGAACCTGATACTCTGATACCAAGTTTTTCATGCCTCGAGACTACCCTCTAGGCGTAAAATGGGACTTAAGACCACAAGTTCCCCAAGTTAACCCTTGGACATAGCATGATGCAAGTAAACATAGATAAACTTAGCGGAAGCATTAAACTGAAGATATAAGCAAACTGAGTCATTAATAGATCAAGGAATAAACATAATAGAATCTGAAGCCTTAAATATAGAATCTTTAACTATGTCTGAAAAGCCTCTAAACTGAATAATAAGTTGCTAGGACAAGACCCCAACTAACTCCAAATACTAGGAAGAAAACCATGGAAATAGCTAATCTAATACTAGCCCTCGAAGGATGAGGAATTACCACATGAAGCTGGGATACTTGCAAACCTCTAGCCACAAATCTGAGGACCTGAACCTGAATCTGCATCATCAAAGGAAGCAGTGCGAGAATATGCATCAGTACTATAGGATGTACTGAGTATGTGGGATATGCGGAACTATGATTAAAAACATACTTAAAGCTGAGTTCATGCATAAATAGAGAAATCATAAGTAAATACCATAATTGAAAGATAAAGCATGAGATAGAAGTCAAACCTCAAAATAAGATATCATAAGACCTAGAAAACTTGAAAACATTCATATGGGAGTTTTTTATAACCGACAATATACCATATGAGCTACATGGAATCTAACTATATAAACCTAGTTAGCAAAGCTACCCCGAACCCTTCCAAGGTACGAGGCACCATAGTCCAACTATATAACCCTAGTTGGCAAAGCTATCCTATGCCCCATTAAGGCAAGGGCACCATGCTATCATAGAATGGAACCATGTTCATAAGCTCATCGGGCAATACATAACCTATGTTAGCAACGTTGTTTTAGACTTGGGTCATCTGGACCCTCATCGTTCGGTGCTAAATACTACTCCCAAAATATACATATAGCTCATATAATACTTGTGACATATCTGATGCCAAAACTATTTGAAAAGCATAAAGACATATCTGATGTCATACAATTCTCATATCATAAGTCATAAAACTTAGCATAGTCATAATTCAAATCATACTTTTCTTTCTAAATTCATAGCTTGAAGAATTAGACATGCAATTTTATAATACATAAGGTCATGTTATTTAAACAAGCCAATTTTCACTTGAAAACATGCAGTTCAATGGAATCATGCTAGAAATCATCTTTAATGCATGGTATTTTGAAATAAATTGAGGAACCTCAAAGAAATCATAGATAAGTAATGAGAAACCATGAATTGATGCTTAAAAAGAAGACCCATAACTTTTCCCCAATTTGGGTAAGAACCCTAATTTCACAATTTTATAAATTAAAGTAAAAGCTTGGGGGTTTTAGGCATAAGGGTGAAAGGATCCCTTATTGAATACTCACATACCTTATTGAAGCTTGATTGATCTAAGATGAAAAGAAATGGAGGCTTAAACTTGGAGCTTGAAGGAGTTCTTTTCCTCTTTTGGTAGATGAATGAGGAGTAATGAAAGACTTCGGCTAATAGGAGTAGATACCCTACTAAAAGTGGCCAAAACGACCTCACCTAAGAGTTAAAAGGGTAGGAAATTACAAAAATACCCTTGAGATTTAATTAGATAAAAGCTCTTAAAAACTTAATTTTAGGGATCACGGATGCAATCCACGAGCCATATCCTAAACCACGACTCATGATTTCTACTCATGGTTTCTGGCCCAAGTGATCAGTTGTAGATGGAGTTCCACGAGTAAACAGGACGGTCCATAGTTCAAACTATGGTCCGTAGAACCCACTCATGGTTCTTGGGAAACAGGCAGACCTCAGATCAAGTTCCACGAGTGAACAGTATGGTCTGTACAATCCACTCTTGGTTCTCAGACCGGAGGCTGATCTACAGACTTAAACCACAGTCCATTATTTTAACTCGTAATTCCTGGAAAGCTAAAATTTTCAAAGATTCTAAGTCTAAAAGTTGAATCAAATTCTGGGGTATTACATAAACAAAGCATTTCCCCTAATGCAATAAAAGTTTGAAGAATAAAAAATGAGGACTACTCCCTGAGATTTTCAATATGAGGGGATGTGCAAAGCGCATGTGGGGAAGGGCTGCTGGTAATATCACAAATCACAGTGAATATTGTAAATGTTTCTAGGGATCTGCCTCCCGAGTTTGAGCTGTCTTGCAAGGCACAAAATGAAAGATGCATTTCACATGCTGAATTGCAGATTGCGATGAAAAATCACTAAAGTGCCAGTGATCTTTTTAGGTATGCAAAATGGCATGCATTTTATAGATTGCCGAGTGTGATTCACCTGTATCGGTGCTTGTGAGGCCCAAAAACATCGCTAAAATGCCAGTGGTCTGCTTCCCTCCTGCGAAGTGAGGTGCATTGTGCACATGTAGGGATGCGATTCGCACATTCTGTTGCATGTGGACCTGTATTTTTAGTGGTTTCTATCTGTAAGAGGTGATGAGCATGTGAAACATGATTCTCCAGGTGCGTTTTGCCTCTTGCCATGCATGTATGGTTTGCTGCTTTCCATGCAATTCAATGGCACCTAAGTCATATCCTACCTAAATCTTCACAAAAAATAAAAAAATAGTACAAAAAGAAAAGAAAAATATGAAGGCTAAAGTAAACACTTGGGTTGTCTCCCAAGAAGCGCTTGGTTTAATGTCACAGCCCGATAGAGGTACCTCACAACTAAGGTTTGTCAAGGTAAGTCACTTCTATGAAAGTGAATTCTTCTGTAACTCCCAGATATTGCTTGACGCGTTGTTCATTCACTTTAAATTTTGATCCATTTTTAGCTTCTCGCTCAATTGCTCCATATGCAAACTTTTGAGATACTTTGAAGGGTCCAAACTATTTGGACTTAAGCTTACTCGTGAAGAAATGAAGCCTAAAGTTGAATAGAAGCACCCAATCATCAGGAGAGAAATCTTTCTTTAGTATTTGCTAATCATGGTAATGCTTCATTCAAGATTTGTAGAGTGAGGCACTCTCATAGGCCTGCATCTCAAATTCATCTATCTCATTGAGATCTTCAACCCGAGAATGAGTATACTTTTCCTAATTTAGGTTCAGCCTTTTTAAAGCCCACATGGCTTTATGCTCCAACTCCACAGGAAGATGACAAGTTTTTCCAAAAAATATTTGGTATGGAGAAATACCGATGGGAGTTGTGTAGGCAATTCTATAGGCCCACAATGCATCATCCAATTTCCGTGCCCAGTCCATTCTATTGACATTCACCATTTTTGTGAGAATAGACTCCATCTCCCTATTGGATACTTCAACTTGGCCACTTGTTTGTGGGTGACAGTGAGTGGTGACCTTATGCTTGATGCCATATTTCTCAAGCAAAACACTAAACAACCGGTTACTAAAGTGGGGTCCTCCATCACTAATGATAGCACAAGGGGTACCAAATCGAGAGAATATGTGCCTCTTTAGAAATTCTATAACACTCTTCCCTTTATTGCTGGGTAAATCCACTGCTTCTACCCATTTGGACACATAGTCCACAACCACAAGGATGTAAGTATTTTTATAAGATCTTACAAAGGGTCCTATGAAGTCTATTCCCTAAACATTAAATAATTCAACTTCCAAAATTAAGGTCAATGGGAGTTCATGGCAATGACATATGCCCCCTCACATTGGCATTGGTCACATTGTTTTACTAGATCATGAGCCTCTTAGTATAGAGTTTGCCAATAGAACCCTCTTTGCAAGACTTTTGAGGTTGTTCTTATACAACCATGATAACCACCAATCGGTGATGAGTGGCAGGCTTTCAAAATGGGCAACATTTCCTCTTTGAGAATGCATCTTTGAATCATACCATCAATGCAAATTTGGAAGAGATAGGGTTCATCCTAATATAACTTTTGGTCATCATGTAGAAACTTTTTCTTCTGATGGAAGGTTAAACCTTCTGGTACTACATCACTTGCTATTAAATTAGCAAAATCAGCGAACCAAGGTATAAGATCATGAGATGCAACTAAGATGTGTTCGTTGGGGATCACATCATTTATTTAAAGTTCCTCCACAGGTCTTCCTTCCTCCTCTAATCTAGATATATGGTTAGCCAATTGATTTTCACACCCTCTTTGGTCTTTCACTTCAACGTCAAACTCTTGTAGTAACAAAACCCATCAAATAAGCCTTGACTTGGCATATTTCTTTGCCATCAAATACCTAATTGCAGCATGGTCTGTGTGTACCACTACTTTGGTCCCTAATAAGTATGCCCAATATTTTTCAAAAGCAAACACAACTTCAAGCAATTCTTGTTCGGTCATGGTATAGTTTGTTTGGCCTGCGTTCAATGTTTTACTATCATAGTAGACCGGATGAAAGAGCTTATCCCTTTTTTTTTACCAAGCATCGGCCCCAAGGCTACTCCACTAGCATCGCACATTAGCTCAAAAGGTTTTGACTAATCAGGTGCTATAATGATAGGGGCTGAGGTTAGCTTTTCCTTCAACTTGAGAAATCCTTTTATGCAATTATCATCAAAATCAAATTTAGCATCCTTTTCTAGCAATTTACACAAAGGATGGGCCACTTTGGAGAAATCTTTAATGAATCTTCTATAAAAACCAGCATGACCCAAGAAACTTCTCACCCTTTTCACTATTTTCGGAGGAAGTAGCTTGGAAATAACCTCAATTTTTTCTTGGTCCACTTCAATTCCCTTCTCAAATATTTTGTGACTCAATATAATGACTTCTTTCACCATGAAGTGACATTTCTTACAATTAATAACCAAATTAGTCTCTTCACATCGTTTAAGTACATCCTCCTAATGAGCTAAGCAATCTTCGAATGCGTCTCCCACAACAGAGAAATCATCCATGAAAATTTCCATAGTTTCTTCTACCATATTAGAGAATATTGACATCATACATCATTGAAAGGTAGCTGGGGCATTACAAAGCCAAACAACATTCTCTTGAATGCGAAGGTCCCATATGGACAAGTGAATGTTGTCTTTTCTTGGTCTTCGAGAGCAATTAAGATTTGATTATAACCCGAATACCCATCATAGAAATAATAATACTCGCGCCCCACTAATCAATCAAGCATTTAATCCATAAATGGAAGAGGTAAATGGTCCTTCTCCATCCACGCATTCAACTTCTTATTATCCATGCAAACTCTCCATCCAATCACCAGCTGGAGGGTTATCATTTAATCCTTGTCATTAGGCACAATCGTGATTCCTCCTTTATTGGGTATGCATTGGATCGGACTAACCTACGTGCTGTCAAATATTGGAAAAATGACCCCTGCATCCAACCATTTAATAATTTCCTTTTTGACCACCTCTTGCATAGGTGGGTTCAATCTTCTTTGGTGCTCAATTGATGGTGTGCAATCCTCTTGGAGGTTACTTTTATGTGTACATATTCCCGGAGGTATGCCAATTATATTGGAAATGATCCACCCAAGTTCTCGAATATGCTTCTTCAAAACATCAAGTAAAGCCCTTACTTTCCCTTCTTATAATTTATTAGATATGATTACCGGTAAGGTCTCATTGGCACCTAGATACACATACTTCAAGTGTGAAGGCAAAGGCTTGTGCTCTAACACTGGAGGTTCAACAATGGAGGGCTTGGATGAAGGAGTATGTTGGTTCTTTAAATCAAGATTAAGTTTCTTCAGAGGGTAAGAATAAGATCCCATTCCCACCAAGGCACTACACACTTCCTCATACTCCTCACTCTCCTTGCAATCATGGTTCAACAAAAAAGCCTCTAATGCTTCATCCACAAATCTTTCTTTTGATTTTAGCTTGATGCTCTGCTCAATCGTACTAATTGTGAATACCATTTAGAGATCATTGGGCTACTTCATGGATCTACATACATTAAAAGTTGTCTCTTCCTCGTTCATTGAGAATTTAAGTTCCCCCAATTTCACATCAATCAATGTATGCCCCGTCATTAAATATGGATTTCCCAATACAATTAGTATTTCAAAATCACCGGTTCAATCAAGTATCACAAAGTCCACCAGAAATACAAGCTGGTCCACTTTTACTAATATGTCATAAAAAATTCCAACGGATTATTTCATTGAGCAGTCTGCCATAAGCAGTTTAATCTTTGTAATACTAGGCATACTGAGTTCTAATCATTTGAAAGTGGCAAGATACATCAAATTTATACTCACTCTTTCATCACACACAGTCTTTGTTGACTTATGCAACCCATTTGAACCATAAATGGTAAAAATACCCTATTTATCTGAGTCATTTGCAAACTTATTTGTTATTATGGAGCTACTTTGAGAGGACATGTGGATGATCCCATACTCCATGAGGCTATTATTGGTACATATTTCTTTCACAAATTCAGCATAATCGGGCATTTGTGTGAGGGCATACTTCGGTGGAAAATTGATAGAAATTTTCTTTATCATGGACTCAAACCCTCTAGTTAGCTCCCTTTCTTTCTCTTGTATTAGGAGTTGTGGGAAAAGAGGTGGAAATTTAGGGAAAAGCTTACAAACCTTGGAAATCTTATTTTGATGATCTTGATTCTCTGCAATACTATTACTAATAGCCCTTTTGCTTCTAGGTTTGTTTATGGCATGACTCTGACCATCTGTAGATCTTGACTATTCCTCTTCAATAAAAACCTCGTCACCTCTTTTGGCTTGCTCATACTTGAATTGAGAGGTGAGCCAATGCATTCTTTTGCACTTTAACTTCCATTTTTAGCTCTTTTGGGTTCAAATTCTCTTCTCTCTTCAATTTTCTAAGAGTACCTGGATTTAAGATATTACATGCAATAAGTACCTCTAAATTGCATCAAAACATAGCAATAATTCATGAATATAGGCTCAATAAGTTGGTGGATTACCAACTTATCACACGTGCAGGATCTTTTAACAGGTATACCATTGGTGCTTTTGACTCAGCATTGCGTGGGTATCCAGTTGTGGACTGTAATGACCCTCCAGGTCATTTTCCTATTTTCCATGCTTTTTCTGTATTTTGAGCTTTTCCTTAGCGGTTATAAGTCATTTATGAATTACAAAGACTGACAGTTTAGTGCCCGGACCGTTCGTTAGGTCATTGTGGACATTTCCCTATTTTAGAACTTGAACTTAGAAAATCTTTGACTTCGGTTAACTTTCTTGATAAACATGCTCAGAATTGAATTTTGACAATTTCGCTGGCTCCATAATGGGGATTTTGGTCTAGTGGGACCATTGGTCTGGGTCTGAGTTCTTTCGGTATGGTTTTGTGTTGCTTTCAAGCCAGTTTGGCTGGTTGGGTTAACTTTGGTCAACATTTGGAGAAGACAGTCTTGGATGGAAATTCCGTCAGTGTTGTAAGCTCTGAAATATTGAGTTTCGGCTAGGGGGCCTTTGGTTTGGACCCCGAGGCTTCCAGACTCATTTTTAGCCCTTGGGTTTCATGTTGGTTAAGTTGGCAAAAAGTTGGTTCTTGGGCGTGGGGCCCAATTTTTGTTAATGCAGTTTCTATTGGAGTTTTTGTTGATTTCATTGAGTCCAGAATGCCATTTTTGATTGAATTTCATAGTTTGTTTGTCTGCGGGACCCCGAATGAGTCCCGAGGGTCCATCCAATGTATTTTTAGCCTTCAAATTTTGCTGGTTTTGCTGTTGCTGTTGGGTCCAAAATTGTGGACTTCACCACATTTGCGATAGACACATTTGTGGAACTTTTCTGCTTTTCTGGGCACTGCAATTGCGATAGAAGCTCTATAATTGTAGAGACACGGAGGAATATTGACCTCCACAATTGCGGAGGTTTTGCCACTTTTGCGAAGTACGTAATTGCGGACAATTGTCCGCTTTTGCAAAAAAGCTATTGTTTATTACTTCTTCAACTTCATTTTTCCAGCCACATTGTTCATTCCTCCCTGCACTTAAATACCAAAACACTCTTCTCAAGTGCTCCAAATCATTCCTTGACCTGGGGAAATCCTTTGTTCTTCTGGAATTCGTATTCTCTCGATAATTTGTAAGTTCTCCTTCCCCAAAGCTCCCTTCTTCTCCATTTATTAAAACTCCATTATTGATTAATTCTTAGAGCTTGGATAAATACTTGTAGAATCTGTTCCTTGGCCTGCATGTTCGTGAATTCGTGAGACTCACTCCCTTGGCGTAATTCTCTCCCTACTTGGTAATTTACCGCCTTTGGAAATTATTGTTCCTCCATTGTTGTTCTTTTGAATTAGTAGCACTTTGGGGTTGTTTTGGGCCCCGAAACGAGCTCCGTTTGCACTCAAAATTTGAGCATGGGTTCCTTAACCCACCACGACTATAATTGTGAATTTTATTTTCTATTTTGTTGCAAGGGCCTAGAGGGTCATTTTCCGGCCTGATTTTTCATATAGTATTATGGGTGTCATTCTTCTCGTCTTGACACCTGGATTGTAATATGTATAGTGTGGCAGCTTTCTGAGGTCGTTCGGAAAGGGAAGGCGCACGAGTGATGGTTCGTGTTTATAGTTCAGCCCCGAGGTAGGTTACGGTTTACTTTCTAGACTGAGTGTAGTTAGATTTTATACATTTATTTGATACTTGAACGTTAGGTTGGATTTTAGATAGATTTAGGCTTAAATATTGTTATCGCTTAAAATTGGCCATTTAGGATTATAGTGTAGATTTATCATGTTTATCCTTAGCCTAGGAGCTGGTAGTATCGTTGTCGCTACCTTAGAATCCCTAGTTTGCTTATAGGAGGATTTAGAGGTAGAGTGGAGTATCTTTGAAATTTATCTGCATTATTTCTCTATTTTATTGGCTTTGTTCTAATGTTGTGTGTAACTGTGGGCCCGAGGCTATAACTTCGATCTGGATGAAGCTCCAGGTTAGTTCTCTTAGTTTGGAGGGTATTTTGCCCTATTTTTGCCTTGTTGTGAATGATTCTTTCCTTGGTTGGTTATTCATATTCATATTGCATCGTACCTTATGGATATATATGGAAAGCATTTTCAAAGGGTTTTGGTTTTAAATTGAGGTTTACTATGACTACGGTTAATTTGGGATTTTGAATTGAATTATTTTGGACATTACTATGGGTTTTGGAAGGAGAAATGGGAAAGCACTATTTTATGCATTACTTATAGTTTGATGCGGTATACCGGACCCCCAATGCATTATTCCAGGCTTTTACCTTCCATTTATCTACTCTTACATATATGCATAGTCCAATGCGGTATTCTGAGCGCCCGATATGGTATTCCAGGTTATACTATTATGCATTCATACATTATATCATTGTCATAGAATTACATTGGTCAGTGCTTTTGGATTATTGTTGTTTTGGGATTGGCTCCTGCCGTGCTTCACCTGTTATAGGTTTGTTTTCTTTTGATTTTGGGATTTATAACTAGATTTAGGTGGATTTTTGTATTTACTGCTTTCCTGTATCTTATTATCTATATATTATCTTTCTGCACTTGGTCGGCCTATGATGCCTACTGATTACCCATTGTCTTGGTACTCATTACACTCTGCATCTTTTTTTGATGCAGCTCCTAGTACGAGCCATCCTCATTGACCTTTCTGTCATTCAAGGCCTGTTGCAGTTTGGATCGCGGTGAGCTCCCAGGGCTTTTGGAGACTTTACATGCTTTCCATATTGTATATTATGTCTATATTTTTGTATTTTGGATAGACAGAGTCTGTTGTATAGCTACTCCTTGCTTAGTCGCTCTTGTACTAGTGACACCAGGTTCGAGTTGGTTCTCATGTTGTTTTGTCTATTCGGTCACTTTAGGGTCATCTTTTGTATATTTTGTATGTTGGTATGTATTTATGCTATTGGCCTTGTCTTTTCATTTATATCTTCCCCTTTTCCTTAGCTTAATTATGTTTATTGTCTTTTGTATCATTGGGTTTTGGCTTGTCTACTGGGGGGTTATGTAGATGCCATCATGGCCCAGTTTTGGGTCATGATAGAGTGGTATCAGAGCTCCAGGTTCACCGGTCTCGCTAGTATAAGAGCAAAATATCTAGTAGAGTCTCATGGATCGGTATGATGACGTTCGTATCCATTTTGCGAGAGGCTATAAGATATTCCTAGGAAGTATGTCAAATTACTTGATTTCTTGTCGTGCGTTCTTGACTTGATCAACTTCTGAGTATCTTTGTTTCACTCTTTCTCAGATACTTTGGATGAGATTTGCAGCGGGTGAGGACGAGGACCCTGCGCCTGCAGTTAGATCCCCATATAGGGGTCGGGGTAGAGGTTGACCTAGAGGTTAGGGTAGGGCATGGGCTATGACGCCATCTCGGGGTCAGGCTAGATGACCATCACCAGAGCCTAAGGTTAGAGTGGATGAGGTTCAGTATGAGCCAGAGCATGTGGGGCCAGCCCAGCATTCGGTAGGTTTTGTATCTACTCCAGTGTTTCAAGACATCTTGGTTTTATTGTTGGGGTTCCTTGAGGGTATGACTCCACCAGTATCTTCGCCAAGAACTCCGATTGGTTCTCAGGTTCGAGGTGAGGCTCAGACTTCAGCTCAGGTAGTAGCACAGGGTTTAGGGGAACAGCCTACTGCTGTGGCTCCCAGATTGGAGGTATTGACGGTCCTTGCAGTTTCTCCACCTATCCCTAAAGTGCCAGTTATGTCTTCTGAGGAGCAAAAGATGATAGGTAGGTTCTTGAGATGGGGTCCTCCAGGATTTTTAGGTGCTTCTAGGGAGGATGTGCATGAGTTTCTGACTATCTACCAGGAGAGGTTACACAATTTGGGGTTAGTTGAGTCACATGGGGCAGATTACACCGCGTTTCAGCTAGATGGTCCAGCAAAACAGTGGTAGAGGTCATATATTGCTTGCAGACCACCCGGGTTAACTCCACTTACTTGAGATCAGTTCTCCGTAACTTTTCTGGAGAAGTATGTACCCAATAGCATGAGAGAGAGTCTGATGGATCAATTTGCTAGCTTAGAGTAGGGCTCCATGACTATGTCTGAGTATGAGGTTCAGTTTCATTATTTGTCCAGACACGCCACTATGATTCTTCCTATCGAGCATAAGAGGGTATGCCACTTTCTTTGAGGTTTGACCTTGCATCTTTTCTTGGCCACAGAGGGTATGGTAGCATTGGGTCAGTCTTTTCTAGAGGTAGTAGATCATGCCCGCATTATTGAGGGCGTTCTTTGTGAGGCTCAAGAGGGCAGCGATAAGAGGCCCTGCCATCAGGGAAATTTTAGTGGTCCACTGGGCCGTGGTAGAGGCTACTATGGTAGAGGTAAGCACCAGCAGTGTTTCCAACTGAGTCGTCCTGTTCAGGTGGCATTATAGATTGCTGAGGGTTCAGAGTAGCCAGAGTATTATTCCTGCTCCACGAGGTAGTCATTAGGGGTCCACAGGTCGTAGTGGTCATTTTGATTCAGCTGGGTCTTAACAGTGGAGTATGTTTGGTCGGGGTTGTTATGAGTGTGTAGAGATAGGCCACTTAGCTAGAGAGTACCTGTCAGTACAACACCCTAGGAGACAGGATCAGTTGGTCAGCCCCCAAGGCTCCAGCACCACCAGCTAGAGATGATTCATAGGGTAGTAGGGGTGTTCCCCAGGGTACTAGAGTGGTCCTCAGTCTAGTAGGTCAGGTGGTCGTGGTGGTCGAGGCCACATGTATGTAGTTCCGAGCTGGACAGAGGCTGAGGCTTCAAATGTTGTTATCACAAGTACGATCTCCATTTGACATCAGTCTGCTTCTGTATTGTTTGATCTGGGGTCTATATTCTCATATGTATCTGCTTATTATTCTACCCGTTTGGATTCTGCTTGTGAATCTTTGCCTGCACCCTTGCGTGTATCTACCCTAGTAGGTGATTCTTTAGTAGTGTATCAGGTGTATCAGGCTTGTGTGGCGACTATCTTAGGGTATGACATGTGGGTAGACTTAGTTGTTCTCGATATGGTTGATTTTGATGTGATCTTGGGCATGGATTGGCTGTCTCCTTATCATATAATCTTGGATTGCTTTTCCAAGACTGTTACTCTTCGGATGCCTGGTATCCCTCCTATCGTATGGAAGGGTGCCGACAGGCATATGCCAAGAGGTGTTATATCCTTTTTGGGCGCCCAACGGTTGGTTGGGATAGGGTGCTTAGATTATCTTGCCTATGTACGTGATACTAATGCCACCACATCTCCTCTTGAGTCAGTTCCTGTGGTTTGCGAGTATTCAGATGTGTTTCCTTCTGATCTTTCGGGTCTTCCTCCTGATCGTGACATTGATTTTTGTATCGATGTTGATCTAGGCACCAAGCCCATTTCTATTCTGCCATATCGGATGGCACCTGCTAAGTTGAGAAAGCTTAAGGATCAGCTCCAGGATATGTTGAGTAGAGGGTTCATCCGGCCTAGTGTGTCTCGGTGGGGTGCTCTGGTTTTGTTTGTAAAAAAGAAAGACGGGTCTATGCATATGTGTATTGACTATAGGCAGTTGGATAAGGTGACAGTTAAGAACAAATATTCAATGTCGCATATTGATGATTTGTTTGACCAGATACAAGGTGCGGCAGTGTTCTCTAAGATAGATTTGAGGTCCGATTATCACCAGTTGAGGATTAGGGCTGAGGACATCCCAAAGACTACATTTAGGACTCGATACAGCTATTATGAGTTCCTTGTCATGTCATTTGGGTTGACTAATGCCCCAGCAACATTTATGGAGTTGATAAACCATGTGTTCAGTGCCTACTTGGACTCGTTTATGATTGTGTTCATCGATGACATTCTGATTTATTCGAGGAGCAGAGAGGAGCATGAGTAGCATCTTAGGGTTATACTTCAGACCTTATGTGACCACCAGTTGTATGCCAAATTCACTAAGTGTGAGTTTTTTCTTGGGTCTGTGGCATTCTTGGGGCACGTAGTATCCAATGATGGGATTATAGTAGATCTGGAGAAGGTTGCAGCAGTTCGTGATTGGGCTAGGCCTACTTCTCCTACTAAGGTTCACAATTTTGTCGGGTTAGAAGGTTATTACAGACAGTTTGTGAAGAAATTTTCTTCAATAGCATCTTCATTAACTAGATTGACTCAGAAGAATGTTCCCTTCTAGTGGTCAGATGAGTGTGAGGCGAGCTTCTTGAAGCTCAAGGACTTGTTGACTTCAGCTCCAATTCTTACTCTTCCAGTCGAGGGTCAGGGTTTCACTGTATATTGTGATGCTTCAGGTATTGGTTTGGGTTGTGTGTTGATGCAACATAGACGGGTTATTGTATATGGTTCCAGACAGTTGAAGGTTCACGAGAGAAACTACCCCACACATGACTTGGAGTTAGCAGCGGTAGTCTTCGCATTAAAGATGTGGAGGCATTATCTTTATGGTGTGCATTGTGAGATCTTTACTGACCATCGTATTCTTTAGTACATTTTTAGCCAGAAGAATCTAAATTTAAGGTAGCGTAGGTGGTTGGAGTTACTAAAGGACTATGACTTCTCTATTCTCTATCATCTGGGAAAGGCAAATATGGTGGCGGATGCCTTGAGCCGGAAGGCAGTGAGCATTGATAGCTTGGATTTCTTAGCAATAGAGGAGAGACCTTTAGCTTGGGACATCCAGTACTTGGCTAACAGGTTTGTTAGACTTGACATTTCTGAGCTGGGTCATATTCTTGCTTGTATTGAGGCTAGATCTTCCTTGTTGGAGCAGATTCGGGCACAACAATTTGATGATGCAAGGTTGATGATCATTTGTGACAAAGTATTAAGTGGTGAGGCTAGGAAGGTGACTTTAGATTCAGAGGGTATCCTGAGGATCGAGGGTCATATCTGCGTTCCTAGAGTTGGTGACTTGGTCAGATTGATATTGGAGGAGACTCATTGTTCTAGGTATTCCATTCATCCTGGGGTAGCTAAAATGTATCGCCACTTGAGGCAGCACTACTGGTGGTGTGGTATGAAGAGGGATATTTCAGCTTTCGTATCTAGATACTTGAACTGTCAACAGGTGAAGTTTGAGCACCAGAGGCCAGATGGTTTGTCTTAAAGGCTACCCATTCCAGAGTGGAAATGGGAGCAAATTGATATGGACTTCATAGTCAATTTGCCACGTACCTTGTGGAGATTTGATGCTATTTGGGTTATCGTGGAAAGGTTGACTAAGTCTGCTCACTTTCTATCGGTTCATACTTCCTACATTTTCAAGAGGTTGGCTCAGATCTATATTTGGGAGATTATCCAGTTGCATGGTGTACCAGTTTCTATCATCTCCGACTGAGGTACTTAGTTCACTTCGCACTTTTGGAGGTCTATTCAGAGAGATTTGGGTACTAGGGTTGATCTTAGCACTACTTTTTATCCGCAAATAGATGGTCAGTCAGAGCGTACTATTTAGGTTCTGGAGGATATGTTGCGAGCCTGTGTTATTGATTTTAGGGGTCAGTGGGACCAGTGTTTACCCCTGGCAGAGTTTGCATATAATAATAGTTACCATTCTAGCATTCAGATGGCTCCCTTCGAGGCGTTATATGGAAGGTGGTGCAGATCTTTGGTGGGTTGGATTGATGCTTTCATGGTTAGGTTGTGGGGTACCGACTTGCTTCGTGACACTATGGATAGTGTTCGGGTTATTCAGGAGAGACTTCCCACTACCCAGAGTACGCAGAAGAGTTATACTGACCGAAGAGTTTGAGATCTAGAGTTCATGGTGGGTGACAGTGTGTTCCTTCGGGTATCGCCCATGAAGGGCGTGATGAGGTTCGGGAGGAAGGGTAAGCTCAGTACGAGGTTCATTAGGCCATTTGAGATCCTTTGTCGTATTGGAGGGGTTGCTTATGAGTTAGCCTTGTCTCCTGCCTTTTCTAGTGTGCATCTGGTGCTGCGACGGTATATTTCGGATGAGTCTCATATGTTTTAGTTAGAGTCGGTTCAGTTGGACGAGTCCTTAGCCTTTGAGGAGGAGTCTGTTGCTATTTTGGATAGGCATGTTAGGAAGTTGAGGTCCAAGGTATTCCGTCAGTTAAGGTTCAGTGGCGGCATCTTCCTGTCGAGGAGGCTACTTAGGAGATCGAGACCGACATGCAGACCCGTTATCCTTGTCTTTTTGAGTCTTCAGGTAGTATCATTTTTCTAACTTTCACGAATGAAAGTTCTTTTAGTAGTGGATGTTGTAATGACCCTCTCGGCCATTTTTCTGTTTTTCATGCTTTTTCCGTGTTTTGAACTTTCCCTTAGTAGATATAGGTCATTTATGACTTGCCGAGAATGACAGTTCGGTGCCTAGGCCGTTCGTTAGGTCGTTGTGGCCATTTCTCTATTTTATAACTTGAACTTAGAAAATCTTTGATTTGGTCTATTTTCTTGGTAAACATGCTCAAAATTGAATTCCGATTGTTTTGCTGGCTCCGGAACAGGGATTTGGGTCTAGTGGGACCAATGGTCTGGGTCTGAGTGCTTTCGGTATGGTTTTATGTTGCTTTCTGTGTTTTCAAGCTATTTTGGCTGGTTGGGTTAACTTTGATCAACATTCGGAGAAGACAGCCTCGGATGGAAATTCTGTCAGCACTGTTAGCTCCAGAATGTTGACTTTAGGCTAGGGGGCCTTTGGTTTGGGTCCCGAGCTTCCAAACTCATTTTTAGCCCTTAAGTTTCATGTTGGTTAAGTTGGCGTGGGGCCCACTTTTTGTTAAAGCAGTTTCCATTGGAGTTTTTGTTGATTCCGTTGAGTCCAGAATGCTAATTTTGATTGAATTCCATAGTTCATTTGTGTTCGCGGGACCCCGAATGAGTCCCGAGGGTCCATCCGGTGTATTTTTAGCCTTAAAATTTCTGTTGGTTTTGCTGTTGCTGTTGGGTCTGAAATTGTGGACTTTCACCGCATTTGTGATGGCCACATTTGCGGACCTTTTTTGCTTTTGCATGCACCATAATTGCGATGGAAGCTCCACAATTGCGGAGACACGGAGGAACAGTGACCTCCACAGTGACCTCCCTGCACTTAAATACCAAAACACTCTTCTCAAGTGCTCCAAATCAGTCCTTGACCTGGGGAAATCATTTGTTCTTCTGGAATTCGTATTCTCTCGATAATTGGTAAGTTCTCCTTCCCCAAAGCTCCCTTCTTCTCCATTTAGTAAAACTCCATCATTGATTAATTCTTAGAGCTTGGATAAATACTTGTAGAATCTGTTCCTTGGCCTGCATGTTCGTGAGTTTGTGGTGTAGAATCTGTTTCTTGGCCTGCATATTCATGAGTTCGTGGGACTCACTCCCTTGGCGTAATTCTCTCCCAACTTGGTAAGTTTCCGCCCTTGGAAATTGTTGTTCCTCCGTTATTGTTCTCTTTAATTAGCAGCACTTCGAGGCTATGTTGGGCCGCCAAACGAGCCCCGCTCGTGCTCAAAATTTGCGCATAGGTTCATTAACCAACCATGACTGTATTTATTATTTTTTGTTTCGTTGCGCAAGCCCCGAGGGTCATTTTCTGACCCAATTTCTGACCTAATTTTTGGTATAGCATTATGGGTGTCATTGTTCTCATCTTGACACCTGGATTGTGTTCTTGATAGCATGGCAACTTTCTGAGGCCATTCAGAAAGGGAAGGCATACGAGTGATAGTTCATGTTTGCAGTTTGGCCCCGAGGTAGGTTGCAGTTTACTTTCTAGACTAAGTGTAGTTAGATTTTATACATTTTTTTGATACTGGAACGTTAGGTTAGATTTTAGATAGGTTTAGGCTTAAATCCTGTTACCACTTAAAATTGGCCATTTCAGATTATAGTGTAGAATTCTAGGAGCTGGTAATATCGTTGTGGCTAGTTTAGAATCCCTTGTTTACTTTTAGGAGGCTTTAGAGGTAGAGTAGAGTATCTTTGCAAATTTTCTGCATTATTTCTTTGTTTTATTCATTTTGTTCTAATGCTGTGTGTAACTGTGGGCCCAAGGCAATATCTTGGATCTGGACGGAGCTCCAGGTCAGTTCTTTTGGTTTGGAGGGTATTTTGCCTTATTTTTGCCTTGTTGTGAATGATTCTTTCCCTGGTTGGTTATTTCATATTCATATTGCATCGCACCTCATGGATATAGAGGGAAACCATTTTCAAAGGGTTTTGGTTTTAATTGAGGTTTACTAAGGCTAGGGTGAATTTGGGATTTTGAGTTGAATTGTTTTGGACTTTACTATGGGTTTTGGAAGGAGAAATGGGTAAACACTATTTTATGCATTACTTATAGTCTGATGCGGTATTTCGGACCCCCGATGCATTATTCCAGGCTTTTACCTTCCATTCGTCTACTCATATATATATGCATAGTCTGATGCGGTATTTCGGGCGCCCGATGCGGTATTCTGGATTTATACTATAATGCATTCATACACCATATCATTCTTATGGCATTACATTGGTCGGTGCTTTTAGATTGTTATTGTTTTGGGATTGGATCCTGTCGTGCTTCACCTGTTATTGGTTTGTTTTCTTTCAATTTTGGGCTTTATAACTAGATTTAGGTGGATCCCTGTATTTACTGCTTTCCTGTATTTTATTATCTATATATTATCTTTCTGCGCTCGGTCAACCTATAATGCCTACTGAGTACCCATTGTCTTGGTACTCATACTACACTCTGCATCTTTTTCTGATGCAGCACCTAGTATGAGCCACCCTTATTGACCTTCTTGTCATTCGAGGCATGCTATAGTTTGGATCGCGATGAGCTCCCGATGCTTTTGGAGACTTTACATGCTTTCCATCTTGTATATTCTATCTATATTTTTGTATTTTGGATAGACAGAGTCTATTGTATAGCTACTCCTTGCTTAGTCACTCTTTTACTAGTGACACCAGGTACGGGTTGGTTCTCGTGTTGTTTTGTCTATTCGGTCACTTTAGGACCATCTTTTGTATATTTTGTACGTTGGTATTTATATATGCTATTGGCCCTGTCTTTTCATTTATATCTTCCTCTTTTCCTTAGTTTAATTATGATTATTGTCTTCCACATTATTGGGTTTTGGCTTGTCTACTAGGGGTTATGTAGACGCCATTATGGTCCAGTTTTGAGTCGTGACATGGACCCTGTGAGTATGACTGTGAATATTAGTGTAGAGGCTGGTACTGGAAACCAGGTGCCTCCACGTGCTTCTCTAGTTGTGGTTAGAGTTGCTTTAGAATGCTATTCAGATGCTTACTGCTCTAGTAGCAGCTCAACATGAACAACATCTGTTGAAAATGTGCCTGCGATGGCTGTAGAAAAGGTTTAAGCATTTTTCTGAGCCTAAACCTACCAAAGTTCTATGGATCGCGCACTGAGGATGACCCTTAGTATTTCATAGATGGGACCTTCAAGGCTCTCAGAGCTATGGGGGCTCACAGTTCGGAAGCGGTTGAGTTTGCTGCTTATCAGTTGAAAAAATACAACAATGCTTAGTTCAAATTATAGGCAAATGAGCATGCTCCTATATAGGCCAAATTTGAGGTAGATTTTATGCAAAGGTTCTTATCTGAGGAGGCAAAATTTTCTTTGGCCAAAAAATTTGAGCAATTAGAACAAGGCAGCATGACAGTCCATGATTATATTTTGCAATTCACCCGTTTGGCTAGACACGTGATGTACATGATTCCTATAGAAAAGTAAAAATTCAGGAGATTTATGCGTGACTTAGGGCCCCATACTAAAGAAGCATTAACTGGTGTCTGCTAGTTACACATTTTCATCACTAGGGGTTTTGCGGAAGATCAAGAAAATTGGAGAAATAAGACTAGTTGGAAAGGAATAACAAAAGGGCTCAATCTTTGGGTAGTTTCAATAGGGGAAGCGTTATGGGTCCTCTACACCCACTTAGCCTAATGGTAATGTTCATACTGGTAGACAAGGTTAGAATCATATTTGTCATCATTATGGGATTAAGGGCATGTCAAAAGAGATTGTAGGAAACTTCAGAGAGAGTTGGCTAATTCTTCAGGCCAAAGAAATAATGCTCCAACCCCTACTACTACAAGGAACTATAACACAGGTAATGGAAATACTACTCAAAATGCTCGTGTTAATGGAGGATGTAATGTTGCTTCGAAAGATAGCGGTTAAGCTTGACCCAATGGGTTGGCTAATAGGTAGACAACTGAGACTTCTAATGCTGTGGTCACATCTATTCTTACTGTTTGCACTTATAATGCATATTCATTAAATGATCCTAGATCAAATTTATCGTATTTGACTTCATATTTTCCTCTTAATTTTAGGGTGGAGCCTGAACTTTTGATAAAACCTTTTCCGCCAATACCCCTATTTGTTTTCCTGGTATTGCATCTAGAGTTTATAGGAGTTGCATATTCATGGTCAAAGGGTGCGAGACCATCATAGATTTGTTTGAGTTAGAAATGGTAGACTTTGATGTGATCATGGGACTGGATTGGATTTCTGATTGTTATGCAACTGTGGATTACTGTTGCCACCTATAGCACATGCAAGTGTACGCGATCACAAGTAATATAATGATTGAAAGAAATCAAATGTCGAATCTCATAGGGACTTAGTGATGATAATTACTCAATTTGTTCTACTATATTTGTCGTACAAGTGTTGTCTAATTTTTGGAGAAGGGTTTGTTTTTTAGTCTACTAATATTACGAAAACAAGAATAGTAAAATGAGTTGATTGAAAGACTTGTGCACAGAGTTATTAAGCCTTAGGGTTATGGCTCTTGAGTATTCCCATAGTATTTTATACATATTTGTTAAGCTTGATTAAGATATCTACCAAAGTTTTGAATCACATGGTTGATATTATGGTCATGGGCTCTCGCTCCTCTAATTATCTATCGGAATTAGCCTTCTAACTACATCATTGATTGGGGATAGTCAAACTAATTTGAATGCATTTATTTATCTTCTTATATGTGAACCAAATAGAACAAACTAGGTACGTCTTTATCCTATACAAAAATCTTCTCGTAGATGCATCATACTCCCCTTAACCCACGTTCTATTTTGGCCTCCATATCTTGAGTTCCTCTAGAAATTATCCATTTATCCTTATCGGAGGACAATCAATAGAATAGTAATCACAAGGTTAAGAGAATAAAAGTAATGTTAGATTTTGTAAAACAAGGTATATAGAAACTAAGACGTTCATACCATGGCTACAACCCTAGATGGAGGGATTTAAGCCACTCATATTCTATTACAAAGCAATAGATAAAGTATAAACCATAAATTATGCAAAGTAAAGAGTGCAAGAAATAACCCTAAGAGAGTTGAAATCAAGCTCGGTGCTTCTCTATTCTTCCTCTGCCAAAAGATTATGCTAAAAATAAACTATGGGGGTATTTATAGTATTTAATAACACCTAAGAGACCCCTCCAAGTTAGACTATGAAAAGGGCAACATTTTCCCTTGATTTTACTAGCTCGCGTCGCGAGCTTCCTTTACTTGACTTAGAGTTCGCGGTCTGAGCTCCTCCTGTTTGCACTGAAATTCTTCTTTTTAGGGTGTAAAATTTAGAGGGGGTACATTTTTTATTGCCCTTAGCTTTGGAACTCGCTCCGCAACCCTCTGGCTTTGCCTTGGACTTTTTCTTTGCGAAATTTAGCCATTTATGCTACTTTCTGGTCCTATTTTGTCTCCTTTCACCTAAATCTCACAAAACACCTAACATAAGTGAGAAAACATGAAATCAAGCACAAACCATAAGTATTAAGCTAAATCATCCTCAACACAAGGCACAAATATGGGAAAAAGTAGTGAAAAGAGTATGTTATCCCCATATCATAACCCACACTTTAACCTTTGCTCATCTTCGAACAACCACTAAACACTCCTATCTTATAGTTTATTATAATATGCCAGCTCAATAGGTTACTTTCACTTAGATTATCAAGAAATTTCAAGCAAGTAATTCTAAAACAAGGTGTGTTGAACAATTCAAAACAAGAGACTTCTATCAAGACAATGCAACCTCTAAAACTGACTCTTCACCATAAAGTATGATCACATTATCAAGAAAAGAAGTCAATTAGATCATCAAGATTACATCACCTATGTGCCCTCACTTCAACAGAGATGCCCCCTAACACATTCACAATATATAACAATTTTTGGGGCATATTAATGAAACACTATGGCTTACTCTCTCAAAACAATTCACATGTATGCAAGATATACCATAGGATTTTCCTTAGTGTAATGATCAATTAACAAAAGCGTAGAAACGTAGGATCAAAAGGTCTTTATTTGATTGTGATGTCAGTTAAGAGACATGTAATAAATATTTGGTCAAAATAGTGACTACTCTTCCCATGCACTTTTAAGACAACAATGTTGAACTTTTAAACTCTTCTCATTATGTCTACCAAATTCAACTTTTTCTATCACTTTCCTTTTTCATCATCCTTTATTTTTATGCATTTGCCCTTTTTCATACATTGTTAACAAGGAGTACTTTCTATTTTTTTATTTTTCTTTTTAACTTTTATTTTGCTCACCTTACTATAACGACTAACTTTTTATGTACGGACACCTTTTAAACTTTCTTTCCACACCTATTCCCTATTGATTCACCATTCTCTTTCTTTTACTTTTCAGTCTTAATATTAAAGTTCACTATGGACTTTTGGATTAAATTAATGCAAGGGTAATCAAAGAAGGGGAAAGAATAATGATTAGACTATCCAAGGCTAAAGATGCTTAAGAGGGCTAACTATAAATAATGAGATTGTAGGCAAAAATTAGTCAAAAATTGTCTTACAAAGAAATGCCTTAATCATATTTTATGAATCTCTACATCATTTTACTTTACACACACCAGTCAAGTTCTAGATATCTATGCAAAACATGGAATATACAAAAACACATCATACAATGGCACATAAATGAAAAATCTGGCTCACCATCAACTCTCTACCTAATAATACAATTCAATTTAATGTAAGCATTTTTCAGTCCATTTGTATTCATCTAGAATCAATCTTAAAGCCTACATGTCTCAACTAGAATATCTATTTTTTAAGCAAAATATTTTTACAAGAGCTACCCAATGCGATCTTAGCATATCTAAATTAAGAACCTGGCTTGTTTAAGGCATCCAGGTTACTCTTCTCTTTTTATTCCTCAAAATAAAAACTAAAAAGTTTAAAAATGTCCTAAAAATATCAAAAATTACTATGACATATGGTTCAAAGGTCTCCCTCAGAAAAGAACCAAAAATAAAAACAAAGGGTTGTATCAATAAAGATAACTGTTAATATGATACACTAATAATAATAATTATAATACTTAGAATGTAGAAGCATCCAAGATAGCCCCACCCCACACTTAGAAATTTGCATTGTCCTCAAAGATGCAATGTAAAATAAGGGTGCCAGGGACTCTATGGATGGCCAAAGGCCAAATAATGAATACTTTGTGATGAGAGACTACTGAGACTTCATCCCAAATATTGGTGCTTTGTGTGGAACCCCACACTTAGTTCCCATCATGTCTCTCCTTTTTGCCTTCTTTCTATGGTTGCCTTCATGCTCATATTTTACCTTAAAAAACAAAAACACATCCAAAGTAATAAAATAAAAATTTCAAACTAAAACAGTGAAGTTGGGTTGCCTCCTAATAAGAGCTTGATTTAATGTTGCAGCACGACAATGCCTTTTTCTCAATTACTCATCTTCAAGATGCATTGATGTATTCTCTTTGTCCATATCATCAACTTGGTACTATTTGACTCTATTGCCATTCACGATGAATTAGTCACCATCATCCAGGTGACGTAAAACTATCAGTCCATGTGTTATCATCCTTACTACCTCAAATGGGCCAGACCATTTAGACCTGAGCTTTTTAGGAAAAAGTATCCATCTAAAGTTGAACACTAAAACCATCTCATTCTTGGTCATGAATATCTAAACTACTTGTTTTCTATTCAAAAATTCTTGTTTATGTGGTTCATACTATCTATACATGGTGTTTTGACCTATGATTTTAATTCTCTTTCAAATGTATATGGAAGAATATGCTTATCATGCCACTTATTTGTCTTCCCTTTATATAGGTTGTCATTTCATAGGCCTGTAATCTGAAGGTTTCAAGCTCATTTAGTTGGTGCATTCTTTTATCGCTAGCTAACTTCAGGTTCAAGTTCAACCTCTTTATGGTCCAGTATGATACGTTTTCTAATTTTGCAGGTAAGTGACATGCTTTAACATAAACTAGGTACGGAGACGTACCTATGAGGGTTTTGTAACCTGTAATGTAAGCCCATAGCGCATCATCAAGCTTGATGGCGTAGTCTTTTGTTTGCTCATTTTCCATCTTTTTCAATATCTACTTGATTTCTCTGTTTGACACCTCCACTTGTCCACTTGTCTACGGGTGATAGGGAGTTTCTACCTTATGGTGTACCTGATATTTGGACAATACAATTTTCAACAAGTACTTGTAAAAAAGAGTACCCCCATCACTAATCAATGCTCTCAGAGTGCTGAATCTTGAGAATATGACTTTCCTTACGAATTGTATGAAATTTTTTGCGTCATTGATAGGAAGCACAACTGATTCCACCCATTCGAACACATAATTGATGGCCACTAAAATATAATTATTATTGAACATAGTAGAAATCATACCATAAAGTCGATGCCTGAGACATAAAAAATCTCTACCTCTAAGATGTTTAAAATGACATCTCGTGTCTTGTAGAAATCTTCCCTATTCTTTGACACTTGTCACAACTTTTAACAAAATCATATGCATCTTTAGAAAGAGTAGGCCAAAGTAATCATATTGAAGTACCTTTATGGCTATTCGATCACCACCATGGTGTCCTCCATATCAAGAAGCATGACAACTTTCTAGTACTTGTGTTTAACTTTTTTTGCAAAATGCACCATCTGATCACTTGGTCGGGTCCTTGCTTGAAAATGTATGTCTTATCCCATATATAGAAACGGGAGTCATGATTCAGTCGCTTCCTTTTCTAGAAACTTATTCCAGGAGGATATACTCCGCTCACCTACAAATTCACTATGTAAGCATACCAAGGTAACTCATCCATAGTTAGAGCAAAAAGTTGCTAATTAGGAAATTCTTCCCTTATTGATTTTCCCTCTTTCACATAACCTATGCTCTCCAAGCATGATAGATGATCTGCTATATGATTTCATATCCCTTTTGGTCCTTGATTTCTATATCAAACACTTATAGTGACAAGATCCACCGTATTAGCTTAGGGTTTGCATCCTTCTCCGCGAATGGATATTTGAGTGCCGCGTGATAAATGTTAACCATAACTTTAGTCCCTACCTGGTAACATCAAAAAAATTTCAATGCAAAGATAACTGCGAGTAACTCGTTCTCTATGACAATGTAATTTGACTAAGCTCCATTTCACAATCCAAGCCTAGACCCTGGACACTGCCATCACCCAAAACCATTTCTAACCCGAGCGAACTACCTGACATATAACATAAGCATTCATCTAACATAAATATATTTTAAAAATCAATGTCAAACTACTCTCATATATAAAAAGACTTATAGTTTCATAAATGTGGTGACATGAAGGTCAAACTCTGAACAACATAACTATAATAACTATTGTATGTGAAGCCTCTAAATCTGTAATATAATATCTACTAGAAAAAGGCCTCCGATATAGCTTAAAACTAAAATAACTAGCAAATCTAGACTATTACCCTAGAAAAAGGGAGGGCTCACCAATAGCTGAACTTGGCAACCTCAAAGATGCGCTGGATCATGAACCCATGTACCAGAGTTTGCATCGTGAAATAATATATAGCTAAGTGGTGTTAGTATATGGATTGCATGGTATGTAAAATGGCAGGGAAAAATTATAATATAACATATATGGAGTAGTAAAACCAATAGATATAAGTAGGACATGATTGGAACATAAACCAGAAACATATATGTGGAAGGATAAGTACGTTCACCCTTTCTTCATTTATGGTGGGTGTGAACAGTGTAACCATCACAATTATACATATCTAATAATATTTGTACGAGATCCTTGGCCTAAATTTAACTGGGGGACTCTATTTGAGTACCGTAGTCTCGAATTAAATGGGGGGGATTACCTAAGCACCCTAACCTCAATAGACATGGGGAGATCTACCTGAGCACCCTTTCCTCAATATAATGGGGCTCATATAGAGTTGATAGATTTGACTCAGCACACTGGCCCCAATTTAAGTGGGGGAATCAGATCTAGCTGGTAGATCAGCTACTTTAGGCTAGTAATTATAGTCTATATTATTCATTAACATCATAAGGAATTTATAGAGGAAGTATCATAGTAAATCTTTCCATGGTTCATAAGTTATAGACTTTCATGACTTTACGGAGAATAAGATTTTGGGATGTTCATTGTTGTTTTAACATAATTTATGGTTGAGGAGTTCATATAATCATGTTAAAACATAAGTAAAAGAGTTTGTATTAAAAACCATAGAAGTTACATTATTATAAAAGTTCACAATTTGAGATTTCATATGATTCAAGAGAATTATAAGTTCATAAACTTCACAAGATTCATGATGTACATAGTTTCATTAGATTCGTAAACTTCATAAGATTCATAAGGTTCATAATTTATACACGATTCATGATATTTCCATTAATTTCACAAGGTTCACCAATTTCATAAGTACATATAGAGGAACATCCATAGTAACACATAACTTAAATAAAACACGAGATGAAAAGACTTGGATATAGATATTCATGGGGTCTTCGTGAGGAATACAAAAATTATCATAATCATTAGGATTTTACCTAACCCTAATTTTGTTCATGTGGGTCATTCTAATAGATGATACAACATTCACGAGAAATGACAAGAAGAGGGATTGCCTTACATACATGATAAGGAGGAGAGAACTTGAAGGAGACCTTGATTGAACCCTAAGTGTTGCTTAAAGGACTTTTCCAATTTTAAAGTTTGGGAGAGAATGAGGAGAAGTATCAATGATTGTCCTAAATTTACATCATTTTAGGATGTTTTCACAAAAGTTTTGGACTAAAATACCCTTAATTAGGAAAAGTTGGGAAAATTTTATGCTTGGGAAGCCTTAGGCACGCCACAGACCTTACAGCGCCAAACCAGAGGTGCGCCATGAGGCCCATAGTGCCATTCAGAGGCATGGCGTGCCTCCCATAATGCCCGTGTCTATTTTTTCAATCGTTCTAAAGTTTTGTGATAGGTGCGGCATAGACCTCAATGCGAAGACCCTCTGGCACAAAGCATCAACCATTTCTCGTGCCTAAAACTTCCATTTAGAACTCACCCCAAATGATTGTAATTGATCTCAGGAACATAAAACATGGTTTCTAATCTCAAAAAGGCATATGGGATGACATGAAGATGAAATAAATTTCAGGGTGTCATAATATCTCCCTTTGGGATCATTCATCCTCAAATGAGGGGCATGGCTAGAAGGGAAACACATAAGCTGAATTGAACATGACTCCTCTTGTCTATATTTAAATAATACTTATCACTACGAAATGTATCAATGAGAGAAGCTTCATAAAACTTACAAGGAAAGCATAAGAACGAATCATGCAAGACATCTAGTCTCTATTTGGACATAACATAACATGAGTTAAGGACATTTCACAAAGTATGAGTTCATAGGGCTGGGCATACTGTGCAACATGAGATCATATATCATGATTTGTATAACATAAGGATGGAATTTAGGGATTCATAGAGTAAGACTAGGATTATTGCTTGAAGCTATTGCTTCTTATTCTAGGAACTAGGCATGGACATGAGTTTGTATGGAGTACGTGAACCTGGTTCAGGGGTATGATGCAATTATGTGAGACATGAGTAGAGTGTCATCTTGACTGAGGTGCAAAGGACATGCTAGAATAAGAATGGATCATTATCTCATCAAGGCTCTTTTCTGGAACTCATTACTATCTAAATCTTAAGTCCCATCTTGGTCATTCGTCCTATAATCTCCCCCTTAGTTCAAAAGTTGATACTCTAAGTGTGTGGACCTATTCTCTGAACTGAACCATAATAAAATTACTTTTCATGGTCGGGGTATCACTATACACATGAGTGCTATACTCTACCTGATAAACTATATTGTAGACACAAAACTTCTTTCTAGGATTTCGTTTTAAGGTACATCTTATATTCCTCCTTCCTCAAAGGTTATCATTCTATAACTTATGCTCTAACATACATATCCACCTCCTCTAACCCTTAACAATCTGGTCTCCTCTCATTAGTCTTCTAACTTCATGATAAATTAATAATTTACCAACTTATTTAGCTCTTAAACATGAATAATTGCCTTGGTTTAATGCTATTTAGAAGGATTTTATGCTACTATTCTCTTATATGCATACATTTGTATAAAATGAAGTAAGAAGAGGATTTGAACCCAAATAAGCCATAAAAGAAAGCTAAGTCAAGAGATAATTGGGACAAAAGAACTCTGCTAGGGATGTGTGACTTGACATGCGTGTCACAAGAGGGAACCTGCATTTCGTAGGTTCCAGCATATGAGAAGCATGGAACACTGTGCAACAATCTAGGCACCTACATGATGCAAGTCCTCATGCGCGGTCGCAGGTGCTCGCGCATGCTGAGCCACATGAGCTTATTTCACACTGCATACAGTACTTGGCACCTGTGCACCACAAGTCATCATATGTGGCCGCAAGTGCCTGCGAGGTGCAAACACAAGTGACCCCAAGGGTAAAATGGTCCAGAACTTAATTTCATAATTGAGAAGCTTCCAAGGCTATTTTTGGGATTTTGTGCAAGGATATTACTTTAGATTTTTCCCTAATTTATATAGTTGGATAGAGTTAAATTTTCTAAGCTTTTTCTTCCTTGAAACTTGAGAAAGCACCACTGTTGACTACTAAAATCTTGGAACTAATGCTAATTTTATGAATATGAATGGAATTGAGGATTACCAATTGGTATATTTTATATTCTCTTTTTTATGATTGGCTAGATTCTCTTCTAGGGGTGTGTATATGATGGGTGTTTGAAATTGAGATTGGGTGTTAATTATTTGAGCTTATAATTGATTATTATGTGTGGGTCTATTTAATCCTTCAAGTTTTAATTAAATAATTGATGGTTGCAAATATTAATTTAGCTTTCTAATTATGCTCTTGCTTGAGAAAGAAGTTCTACAATTGGGTGAGGATTCAATAGTAAGGATTTGGGAATTTCCACCATAAGTTGAGGCTAGAAATAGATTGACTTAGGAAACTCTTATCAAAGATTTGAGGCTAGAAATTCTTAACTCACTTAAGCTAACTGGTTGTTTTATTGCTAAAACCTTAGGGTTCGAAAGAATCCATTATATATATATATATATATATATATGTGTGTGTGTGTGTGTGTGTGTGTGTATATGTTGGATGGTTGAAAAACAACTAGACATAGTTTTAACCAAGGCTACCCGTACTTTAATCGTATATAGTTTGAATGATTAATCCAATTCTAATGTATGACCCTATCAGAAGCACAACCCTAGTCTTTCCATCTTTGATATAAGTAATTGTGTTAACCATTGTCCTTGCTTACAATTTTCAATACATGTTAAAACCCATTCCCCTATTTAATTTTCTTGTTTAGACATTGCGCTTACTCATGTGAATTGACTCACAAATCTTGGTAAATCTTTGTTCCAATCCTCATGGATTCAACTTTGACTCTTGTTGGGTAATTGTTTTGTGATGACCGCACAAACTCCTTAATTAGAGGGTTGTTTTGGACGTTATAAAAAATAGCGCCATTGCTGGGGATTGATTTTTGATTGCCATCTTTTATTTATTGATTAACATTAGCATTGTGTTGTGTTTTTCTTTTACATTGTTTGTTATTTTGGTGTTTTGAATAGGTGAACCATGAGCCAAGCTAGCACCTATTCTAGTGTTGGCAACCACATTGAAGAAGATGACACAGGAGGTCAAGGAGACATGAGAGGCGCCATTTGCCTACCCATCTTTTATAAATAAAGGGTTTATTTGGAGGACTCTCCCATGAGGATTCTAATCGACATATAAGAAATTTCATGAAAGTATGCCAACCATTTTCCATCACTAATATCAATCAAGAATCCATTAGATTGTTCTTGTTTTCATTCTCTCTCACAAGAGAAGCAATAATTTGGCTTGAAGAGCTTCCCGTGGGCACAATATCATCTTGGGATGAGTTTCTCACCATCTTCCTTGATAGATTTTCCCCTTTTCCGCATATTGTAATTACAGGATAAAATTACTAATTTTGAGCAAGAACATGGTGAACCTCTCCATGAGGTTTGGTTAAGGTTCAAGAGAAAAGTAGAACAATGCCCTACACATGATCTTCCGGATGACATACCCCTTCAGCATTTCTACCATTCCTTAGATTCTACTAGCAAGAATGTCATTAATAGCCTAGCTGGGGCACGTTAATGAATCAAACATTTGAGTTTGATAAGGTTTTGCTTGAAAAGTTGGCTAGAACAAATCGTGCTTGGGATACTTGGGGAGCCAAGGGGGCATTGGGGGCCATCTTTGTAAATGTGTTGGAAGATTGATGAGAAAAGATGAACAAAGAGTAAGAAAATGGCTACCATCATGGCAATCCTTGAGATGCGTACTAAGCATGTAATGGAATCAACAGTAAGGAGTGTGAATGCTATTAGTGTATATGAAGTAAAAGCAATAGTTGATAATGTGATTTATTTCCTCAATGATGAAGGAGTTTCTGATGTTACAACCCAAGGTTTGGGTTCCCATTCTAGTCCTTAAGGAGCAGGTCAAAGCTCTGTAAGGCATGAATGTAAGAATCAAGGTCGGAACTATGAACATGCAACTGTGTGGAGATACATGAGGAGTGAAGAATCCTTGGCATCAAAAATTTAAATCATGCTTGAGAGGGTATTGGAGAGAGTGGTATCAACCGATATAGGAGTTTGTGAATTAAAACATGATTTATTATCCCTCACTCGAACTATGGATTCTCATTCCATTTCCATTAGACAGATTGAAGAAAGAATAAACCGAATGGCCTCCCAAATCGAGTTAGGAGTGGATGTAAAATTTAAGGATATATGCTTGTTGAAGTGTAACACCCCATCCGTTTGAACATTATATTAACTCATACTTTTGGGATAAGACTAAGAGCTTAATATATTAGAAAGAATGTTTCATGAGGTATTTTAAATTCACGATGGTTGTATGTTAAGTTTTGAAGTTAAGCAAGTTGCAAAATATAAGTCGGGGAAAGTTATTGTAATACCATTAAGAAATTATCTGAAAAATTAGGTCAAATGTCTCAAATATTTTCTCCCAATCTATAAAGTGTTAGAAGGCCACCGACCTACCAAATCAGAGGTCTACAAGTTTAGTTTCTAACTCACTAAACCGTTTATCCATACGACTTCAGAATAGAGAGATATTTTCATTTTTCTGAGACTGCACAAGCAGGTACGTCAAAGTGGACCCCTAGCCCCTATGTCAGTTTAGATTTATAAAGGATGTTTCTCCTTCATTTTAATTCAGAAAACTCAACCAAAAACTACTGAAAATCAGAGAGAAATCCCTTAAATAATCTATGGACCTTAATGCTTTCAGTTCGGAAATTTAATGGTAGATGCTCTACGTTGCGAGCTCGTCATTTTGGTGTAGTTTGTCCCATCAATTTTGTGGCGTATCTTCATGGATATTGTGGGATAAAGGTAGAAGGTATTTATTGAGTATTTTTCAAATCCACTGAGTTATATTGTCAAGGTAAGGATCCCGTACACTTATCAATTTATTGAATTGAGATTCTAAGCTTCTAGTTATGAAAAGTTGTAGTTGCCGATGACTTGTAGTAGTTTCTTATTGATTTTGGCTTCAGCTATTGTTACTTGAATGAGGAAGATTGTTTAGCTTGGTATTTCAAAGGTTTTTGTCAAGGAAATCATTCCCCTATGACCCTTCTTTGTAATTACATGTCTAGTATCATTTTTACAACTTTTCAAGAAACAAAGTGGTGTTTTGGATACCGCTGCTTTGGAAAGCCCCCTTATCTTATTACGTTTGGTTATTACTATTGTGTACTGATGGTTTTAAGGTGTTGGAGGTACTGGGGGTTGGTTTTATTCTTATCAGAGTGACATAAGATGGTTGTTGGATTGAATGACGTAAAGTACGCCTTGAAATAAACCCTCAGCAACTCATCGCTCCTTTAAGATATGGTTAGCATGTTGTTACTGGATTTAGCTGCTGTTTATTATTATTAGTAGCCTCATTTTATGAATTGGACTTGTCTGGTCGCGGGTGTGATATTGATGCCTTATCGATTAGTTATGGCTTGTTCTTGCAGCCTTGTTGATTCTCACATTTGTTGCATTACATTTCGTTGCTCAAGCTTCATTGAAAAACCTTTGGGGGTTCAGTTGAAAAGTATGTTAAGACTTTCTTTTCACTTTATGGCATGACTTCTAAGGCCAAAGCTTGTATAGCATATGTAACATCGTTATTCGACTAGTGGCCTTATAGTATTGAGTTTTGCCCCATAGCATGATATAGTGACTATTAGCAGAACTCTATTCCTTACTTAGCAGCCTAGAAAAGCATGTTATGATTGTATTGAGCTTAGCTGTGATTAGATGATATTATTGTGTTGTATAATCATCATGTTGCTGCCTATGAGCTTGTTTTGTCCTAAGAAGACACTGACACTGTAGGGTTTTTGAGCTACATTCTAGTTTCCATTACCGTGCCTTTGGGCTAGGCAGACCGTACCTATGGGATGGGTAGCTATACCTATGGGGAAACAATTACATTATATTACCGTGCCTTTGGGCGGGGCATACCATATCTATGGGATGGGCAAGCCGTACCTATGGGGGCAGCAAGTACATTACCTTACCGCTCCTTCAGGTTGAGCAGACCGTGCCTTCGGGCTGGGAAGATCATACCTATAGGAAGGGAAGGATATACCTATGGGGGAACACTTATATGGTACCACAGATCTTCAGAATTGCAGTTATTCACAACACATGTACAGTCAGACAGTTCAAATCAAAGTATCACAGGGGTCCAGGTAAGAGGGGTCAGTATGGATATTTAGCAATTGTTTGCGCCTACTAGGACTTATGGCGATTGTATGCTGTTTGTACCTACCAGGATTATCGGGCCAGGTAAGTTTATTATTTGTTTTGTTCTTTAGATGGTATCTTATTGCAGAAAGGTAAGTTATTGTACTTCTGGTTTTCACCTGACATTTTGTTCAGTCCCTACACTTCAGTTTTAGTTTTCAGTTTGCCTTACATGGTTGATACATTATTTTGTACTGATGCCCCATTGCCTAGGGGCACTGCATTCATGCCTGTAGGTTCTAAGCAATGACTAGACAGACTTATTGGGTAGCATAGCTGAGCTTTCAATGGGTTGGTTGATTCCTTTCCTTTCAGGGGTTGCCAGAGTCTCATAGGTTTGTTTTTTTTCTATTTATAGTTTTTGGGTAGGTTGGGGACCTTTCCCACCAAGTATTGTATTCATAGAGGCTTGCAAACTAGTCAGTTGGGTTGCATAGCTACGATGGTGGACATTTTGACCTTGTATATTTATTAGATTTAGCTTGTTAGCCAATTGGGCCTTGTTGTTGTTGTAGTATTGACAGTTTAGCGGCTCATTGGCCTAGTTTATATTGCATATACATGATTTCAATTTCTCTATAGAGATAATGATGGCCTCGATGGCCCGCATAAAATTTATACTTTTCTAGATATCATGGCGGTCTCAATATCCCATGAAGGACATATGTGCTATCTGCTTATTACTTTAACTGAACTATTGGGAGTAACTGTTTTCTTTCTGGAGCTATTGACAGGGGCCTTACCGGCTGAGGAATGATTTTGAAGCCGAGATATACTTGTTTGTTTTCTTGATTGTGTGTGGCTGTTATGCGCCATTGGCAAACAGTTCAGCAGGGTCGGCTTTGGCCTAAGTTTTGGCATTAGGTGCCAGTTGTGCCCCCTGAGCTTGGGGTGTGACATGAAGAGACCCCAAAAAATCCTGTGGGTGATAAGTGTTGTGAGGAAATCATTACTAAGAGTGAGAGGACTCGTAGAAACAGAGTTAAAGATGTTAATAACCAAGAGAACAAGATTTCCAAAGTGTACAAGCCTTTTCCTAAATGACCTCTGATAAGTTGGTATTCTACCTACTTGTTTAGCTTTTAATATTATGATTTTGCTAGTACAAAGTGGATAAATAGTGCAATTGAAACAGATTACTTCTATTTTGCAGGTCTCTGTGTTTTAGAAGAGTTCGGGAAGAATTCGGATGAAAATAAGTCAAAAAGAAGCTAATCGGAGAAGCAATTAACTGGCAGCAGAATATGCCTATGTGAATGTGGTATCCCACACACGCATGCAAAGTTCAATCAAAGCAGAGCTATGCGGATGCACTAAAGAGACCATATAAGAGAAGGTCAACCAAACAAAGACACGTCGCATACACGACGAGCCTTCCGCGTAGGTGAGGAACAAAGCATCAACTGCAGGGCAAATTTGGAAATGTCTAGTTTTAGAAACTCCAATCCACATAAAAACACTTCCCAGCTGTTTTGGGAAGGATCTTTGGAAAACCTCACAACTCTTGGCAAGCTTGGAGAGAAAATTCATCTTCCTACACTATAGGAATGAAGATTTGGATGATCTTTATTGTAAAAACTCTAGTTTCCATTCTTTAACTCTTATTCTTAATTGCTAATTTGTAGGTGTAATTGTTGAATTGTGATTCGGGTTTTGTATTAGAGATAATAATAACTTTGGGTATTTAATTCTTATCTTGTGCTTTCTCTTGATTAATCATATGGGTCTATTGAATCTTCTATGCTTTAATGTTATAGTTCATGGTTGCAAACATTGACTTAGTATTCTAATTATGTTCTTTCTTGAAAGAGGAGTTCCTCAATTCGGGAAGGTTTAATAGTGGAGATTTGGGGTTTCCACTCTAGATCAAGGCTAGCGATAGTTTGGTTGGCGGAAACTCCCATCTAAGAGTTGGGGTTAGAAATAGCCAAATTTACCCAAGTTGATTTGTTGGTTATTGCTAACTCATGGTGATTCGAGAGAATCCATGAGGATATTTGCTTGATTGTTTGAAAGACCTTTAAGTATACCTTTAGCCACGACTACCCATGTGTTAATTGGGTTTAAGTGTTGTGAATTGAATTTCTTGTCACGACCCAATTTCTCGGTTATGATGGCACCTACAACCCCCCGGTAGGCGAACCAATTTCCGTAGCCCAGGACAGTAAGTAATGGGCTACTATCGAACAAATAAGAGGGAGAGTAGTTTAATAAGTAAAAGTGAGGGAACAAGATGAAGAGAATAGATAACATGAATATATATATACATATACGGAAGCTAAACCAAACCCCAAGACCTGGTATCATAGTATAGAGCCGAAACTACATACATGGAGTGCAATGATCCAAAACAATATATAGAGATGTCTCTGAATGGTAATAGAGTACATAAAGCAAAAGATAAACTAAAGCTAAGCTCCGATCGCCAAGAGCTCACCCTCAGTCTGAAGTAGTCCCCAACAGATCTCAAAGCACGAATTACAGCGATCTAACGGCGAAGGCCCACACTAGGATTTGCACCCAAAGATGCAGGGGGTAGGGTGAGCACCAAATGCGAAGCATAAGGTACCCAATAGGTATCATAAGCCGACTGGGCACATATAAGATAAAAGCGTAGTAACAGACAGAATAGAAGCAAGTAGTAACAGAGATCAACAAAAGGTACACAGGAACTAGCCCAGAGGGAAATCAACAGAACCACATGTTAGGCCAGTAAGCTGAGAATATACACCAAAGGCACAGGTGAAAGTAATATATAACGCACCTGGGGTCATTGCAATAACAGTGTATACATAATAAGTTTACGAAATGGACGGTATACCAGTAACCTCAAGTGTAAGAAGAGGGAAAGAGTAATGATAGGCATGCTCAGAGACATGAATCAAACTCAACTAATCATATCAATCTCAATCCATAAACTAATAGTTTAGCAGTAACCAATTTCATCCTTAACCGTAACAGGGAATAATTCTGTAAGTAAATAGCAAGAGTCTACCTACAGTCCCCCGGCCGCCCATACAACCGGGGAACACAAACAAGTGAAAACAAACCCTCCGGCATCCCATACTACCGGAGCGTACAATCAACAAATAACAAACAAGGGAGGAGCCTCAAACAATGAATGATATGATGCATGAAGATCTCAAGTGAAATGGTAACTCTGTATGTACCTCCTCCGGTGTCGATCCGGCCCAGCAGGTAGGTTCCACGGAAGGACACTACCCGTATACCTCTACTCCGCCGTATACCCTTCCTCCGGCACACGCAGCCCGAAGCCCCAGTCCTGGATGGCAAGGTCCATGGAGGTCCCCGACCCCATACTAAAACTCAGTTTCCAAACATGTCATCCGGAAGCAAGTCCGGTTTCAAGATAGAGACCCAGTCTCAAATATGCATGCCCAGACCCTATCCAGGACTAAAGTAGTAGGAAAATATCTCAAAAACCCCCTCCAAGGGTGCCCGGGCATAACCGGGTCTAAACAGTAGAAAGTCATCTCGGGTGCTCGGTCCGACCGAGGCTAAAATTATCTCAAATAGCAAGAAAACTCAACTAGCACCCCGGCCCTGCCGAGTCTAGCGTTAATCGTAAAACTGGTGATTTAAATCATAATTCTACTTTCTTTTACCCAAGAATATTCACAAGTTAAATCAAACCCCAAGAATATCATAAGTTAAATCAAACCATTCCAAATATTTCCGATGCAACAACGGGCCCCCGAGGCCATGCAAGGTTTAGAAATTGTCGTGTCGTAGGCCCGAAGCCCCAAAACGTAGGTTTAAGCACTGGGATAAAACCTCCTTTTATATGCATGGAAATGTTATGATCACACACAATAGCTTCCCAGTAGCTCAAAATCAACCTATCGACCCTGCACAGGCCCACAGCTACTCAGCAAGCATAACCAGCCTAGAAGGATAATTCTATGCCCGGGACTCGCGGACATTCCCAAAATCCCACCTTCTATGTTCCAGAGTCAACAAGGTCTCACAGGACCACAAGGGTAAAGAAAATATATCGGCAAGTACTA